>LKNJ01002342.1:12722-35222 GCA_002120245.1 Maccullochella peelii | reverse complement strand
CCACGATGGCAGCTATTTCATGTGCTATTAGTCTCACAGGAGTCATCATCTCGGGTGCGGCGGGACGGACGTTACAGTAGCCATACATCAGCCACAACAGGCCTCATTAAGTACCTGGCACCTGCTACCTACAGAGACCAATTAGAACACGGGGAGTAATGGGATGTAATCTCTCTCTGCCAGGCCCCGGCCAATCACGAGCCAGATTTAATCACTTCGGTCCGCTCATTAATGGTGATGAGGAAGTTGAGGTGAAAGCAGAAGTAACTTTGTTCTTTGTTCTCCCCTGTGACTGATAATGAATGGGCAAGTTGGCCAAGGGGGGAGACTGAGGGGAGTAGTGCAAGAAAACTAAAGAATGTAACTGCTACTAAATATAGAAAAACACGGACACAGCAGCTGTGACAATCAATTTTCTGCAGATGCTTGTAGACCTACAGCCAATTACTGGAGCTAGAAAAATAAAATTTGGGTAGAACAGTAAAACACCACCACAAGCTGATCGCCCGAGACACCTGTCAGTCCAGCAAACACGCTCCCAACATCTCAAAACCTCCTCCTTAACCTTAACTCTGTTCGCTAAACTCCTCCCCTGAGCATCGATAGGCCAATCACAGCTAAGCAACCGTCGCGGCAGAACATTCAGTTTCTGCCTGATGAAAAGCTTTTACCATCAAAGTCAGCTCAGAAAGACAACCTTGTTTTCAGCTGCGTGATAATGTTTTTTATTTTATTTCACTTTTCCCAGCGGGGTTTTAAAGAAGGCCAGAGGTAAACACACACACAAGAGCACGGACTTCAGATTGAAGTGAAAAACATGAAAATCAATGAAACACACACACACACCTTTATCTTCCTCTGCTCCTCAGTTTCTCGGGTGTCAGTTGTTGGTTTCATCCAGTTTCAAGCAGCAGTGAGTTTCCAACATTGTAGGAAACGAATTGCCCGGGTCTCCAGCGGCATGAGGGTTGTGAGCGTCGGCCGCGGGTGTCTGTTTCCTAAACCTAAGGCTTTCTAACACGTGGTTAACGCTGTGAAACAGTTTGGTCAGGTTTAGGCACTTCTCACGGCTAACTTCTCCCATGTGCAGCGTCAACAGAGGGTGGCTATTGACGACAGGGCTCTTCCACCCCGGGTGCAAATAGCATTACTGACTATTGACACCTGTGTGCTAATAGCATCTGCCTAAAAAAAAAATTATGTTTTCATTTGATAAGCTCACCTGTTCTACATCCATGCAGTTGGATCTTTAAGTTTTTTATTGTTATGTAAGGATATAAAGATTGTTTAACTTTTCTTTTTTGAATAAACCAAGACTTGTATTGTGCATATGGACTTAAAGAGGCTTTAAAATATGCAGCAGAGGAGCAAAATTTTCATTTTTGACACCTCCAAAAATGTGATGGGTTTCTGTGGTATTATGAAAGAGGTCCAAGACCCCCTAAGACCCCTCATATTGTGCACACTTGATGTCAGATAGCGGTCCTTTAAAAAGGCTCGTCTGCATCTGATGGCTTCAGTTTTCTTGTTTGACTGATGGCACGCGGCCAGGCCCAAACACAAAAAGACAATATATTTGGGTCTTGTTTTCTCCTGAACACATTCCCCTGTCCGCCCTTCTCCCTCCCTCGGTGCTTCCTCTCCCCTCCCTCCCTCCCTGTCAGCCTGGAATGAATTTGCCCGGTCATGTAGAGCCGTGTCAGAGGGAGGCGAAGCTGGCAATTCATCACCCTGCTGCCTGCCTGTCACTGCTCCCTCCACAGTGTTTTTTCTTGTACGTGTGTGTGTGTAGGACGGCTGTTCGCCTGCTGTCAGAGCTCCTCACCACCACCATGTGTACCTCCATCCCCTTAGGACCTCCAGTAAAGACTGAGAGAGAGGCCCTTCTCTCTCCTCCTCCGCCCTGACAGCTCCCTGCGGATGCCTGGGTGGATGGAAGGAATCGAGACAGCAGAAGGAGGAGGGCGAGGCTGAAGGGGAGAGGGACCCAATTATCCCAGAATGCAGCGGTAGGTGGTGTTTAAATCAGGTGGTGCGACCCCTGACCTCAGCGGTCCATTGGCAGGAGAGTGAGGCGCTTTAGCACGAAGCTGCACTACCGAGGAAAGCTAATGGAGCTCCATTTTACCGTCATTTCTTCCTCGAAGCGTGGCGGCCCTGCGGCGCTGCAGATTAGCCATTATTCCCCGTAAATGCACTGCAAGCCCAGCTGAAGCTGTCTCTCAAAACCATTAAGACGCCAGAAATCTCCCGCAGAGACAGAGAGAGACAGCGGACACACATCCAGCAGCTGATCGGCCCCATCTGAAGCCCCATTAGGGAGCTCGGTGCCGCAAAAAAACCCCCTAAAAACCCCCTCACAGTTTAACTGACTGGATGAAGCCACTTTGCTGATAACACGCAGAACTGCAGGGAAAATGAGTTTACAGATAATTTACTGGCACTTTTCTGCTCGCCCTCTCCTCCAGAAGGACACCAGAACGTGATGAGAACAAATGACCAAGAATCAAATGCTTGGCATGAACCAGGAGTGGGGGGGGGGGGGATGATTTAACATCACTTTTATTAGATTTAGAACAGAAGAGAGTAGTTTGAGAGGAAAATGCTACGAACAAAAAGGTATAATACACTGTAAAAAAAAATATAAATCTCTACCGTGAGTCATTTCGGTCTGATATTGAGTCCTAAAAGCCTGATTTTCTCATTTCACCCAAGTTATATATAAATATATTCCCTCTCTTACCTCTAGTGGTTTCTCTCTCTCCATGCAGATGGTTTAGGTTTTAGAGATAAGGGTCTGAGATTTCTGCCTCCACCTGAATACGATGGAGGCGAATGGAATTAAGTTTGTGGCGGTTCTCACAGCGACAGCAACACTTATTTCCAAAATCTTCATCCCCGTTACTCTGGAAAATAAAATGTATTTTGTTCCACATTTATGAGGAACAAAATATATTCAGCATATTCGCAGTAAAACGTACATATTGTCACATAATGTGTGCCTGTCGACCGCACTACACACACATTTCACCATAACCAAGGTACAGTAGCCAAAATGTGCCAACAGGGGGTGAAATTCTGGAGCGTAGATGCTGGGAAATACGACAGTGGTGTATCCTGACGTCCATCAAGACACTGTCTGTGCATTTGTCCCTGCAAACTTAATGTTGATGCACAGCCTCAACATTTAGGCTGCGGTCGAATAGTCTATTTTTGCTCAGGAAGGTTCCTAACTGAGCGAAATGACCCGGAAGTATCTTAAGTGGCCGCCATGATAAGAGCTGGTCGAACTCTCTAAATGCTAAGGAAAGGTGCTTCAGTGCTTCCTTTCTTGTCTCCTTTAGCAGTGGGAACACTGGACCATCCTTTACCAAAGGAAAGGAGATAATGCCGTCCCACAGTTCTTGGCAGCAGCAACTTTTAAAGCGACCACGACAGACCCACGTCAATAACATCCGACGGATATTCTGTCTTTTCCAAAGTGTTCATGAATTTTCCTTCACAGCCTTCCTCGACCTCATTACGTTTTCCATCGAGGTCGAGGAAAAGTGTTTAGGAAAAGACACAAGACGTAATTCGACCGTAGCCTCATTTCTGTTGCATGCCGTCAGCCACAAAAAGCTAAAGTTAAGGCTAAAGCTAATGTTACGGTATCTTAGTTAAACAGCAACAGAAAACAAGAGTTTACCTCAGTTTCCGTTGCTTGCCGAGTATCTAACATGTGAATGAAGTGAACATGTAAATAAAAAATGTAATCCCTTTGGAAACAAATATTTTGCATTTAAGTTTTATGTGTTTTTTTGTGTCTTGTGACTTACTTTTTAGCAGTGTCTTCATGTTCCTGGATCTCAACTAATGCAATTAACATGGAGAGTCGATCTTACTATTATCAGTAAAAGTGATGTCTGTTTAATAAACAGACATTATAGAGGGTTACAAATAAAATGACTAAATTAGACAGAGATTATTTTGCAGTGTATAGCAGCCGCCTGAGGCATGGTTTAAACCCGAGGCCACTGATCATTTATTGTTTATGACTTTATGTGAGTTCAGTGGCAGAAATCCAAAGTGCTGCCTTAATGTAAAAAGCACGATGTGCCACATAACAGGCGGAGATAAAGCAGAGTGGAAGAAAAAAACATCATAAAACACAAATCAAGACGCTGCAAAAAGCAAAGCGTACATAAAAAAAACCTTTATTATTGTTGTAAGGTAAGATTGACAACAACATGCTTTTACCACAATGAAAAATAAAAAGATATTGCACTGGTTTTACTCTAGCAATGTTTTTTCCCACTCAAGCTTTTACGGTGCACAGCTGCATCTTCCTCCACGTCTTCATCGCTCTTAAAAGACAAACACAAAACACACAGCTCGGAAATACTGCCCTCGTCCGCAAGAGTCGAGCCCATAAAAATCTGGGGTTTTTTGCAGCTCAAACGAGCAGAAACGACCTCCTCAGACACAGAAACAAGCTTAACGGACTGCACATCGAAACATCACTGAATCTCACGCAACGGTGGGTCAGAACGTGTGTGTGTGTGTGAGAGTGGTAAAAGGCTTCACCCTCGTGCCTCGTCATACCCAAAGTCACATGTTTGAATTGTCTATGTGCCTCACAGAGAGAGCTGGTCACCCAACATGCTCAGAGTCAGAGGGTACGGAAGCTCATTTGTGCCAAAAACTGACAAAACCACAACTGATGCTTCAATCGATCTGTAAGTCAAGATTTGATTATCTGGTCACAGGCAGGGACAGAGTCATCGGCACAAGACAAGTTTCAAATGCTTAAAAAAAAAAAATCCTGATTTGGTTCACGTTTTTTATTAATAAATCTAAAGAGAATCCAAGGACAGATTTTTCTGCACAAAAGTAAGTTTTAACTTTAGTTTGGAAATCTGCTCAAAGTTTCCTGCAGCTGTTTTGGCAAATTCTGAGCTTTTGAATGTTTCGGCTTCAACGGGACCAATAAGTATGGAAGTTAATCAATGTCAAAACTACCGCATGAGAACAGAAAAAAATAAATAGATGAAATAAATCTAAGTCTGTCTGCACACTTTCCTGCAACTGTTTAAATTCTGAGCTCTTGATAGGGTGAAATGTGTCCCCTATGTCAAGCCGGAATTGATCGTCAGATGGGATTTGTGATCTCGAGTCCTTATTTTCTGATCGGATGGTTCCTGATTTAAATAATAAAATGGGTCACTTTCTACTATTTTTTGGGGCAAAGTACGGATGATAGAGAAGCTTGTGTACAACATTTAACATTTGAGAACTTCAGCATCTTTGGTGAATGTCGAAAAATGTATCTATCAAAAAAGTTGGCATTGGGAATCTGTATTGTAACATTAGTGTTAAAAACGAGTAACACAAACGGTCGCTAAAACAATTCCACACACGCTCTCAAATCCCGACTTTCAGACTGATTACAGTTTCAGTTTGACTTTTTGAGCCCGTTTAACGATCCTCTGTGGCGGTGCGTCTGGTTTGTGGGCCTCCGCCACAGAGCAGCAGAGGTGCATGATGGGTAAACACAGGCTGGAGGTCGAACAAACTGCTAACAGGAGTGTAACTGCTGAACCGACCGGGACGGGACGGGACGGGATGGAGGAGCCTGAGGGAGGCTGGGTGGTGTTTGTGTTGGCCTACCTGACCCTGCGTGTGTGTGTGTGTGTGTGTGTGTGTGTGTGTGGTCAGGGCTTGAGATTAATTACTCCACCAGGGAAACTGACACTTTGCTTCACTCTGCAGCAGATGGCTGGACGACCACCATCTTTACACACGGGAGAAGGTGTGTGTGTGTGTTTATAATGTCGGGGGAGACGGTGAAGCTGGCGGCCCCACGTTAGATGGCACTAGTATTGATCTGAATGTATGTCTGCATGTGTGTGTGTGTGTGTGTGTGTGTGTGAGGTAGCTCTCCATGTAGCACTAACAGGACGACCAGCTGAGAGCAGATGGACTGGATTGTGCTTGATTACACACAAACACAGTCAGGTTCAAATTACAGGCAGAAAAATGACTCCGGCTGAAGCCGACGGCGGGCGCTTAATAAGAACGCAAAATAGAAACTGTGGAGAGACTCAGAACGCCGACTGATGCGGAAGATTTTTAGTGACAAAACTATTGAGCGAGAACCAAATTTCAGGATTTAATTAAGCCGTCTGTAATGAATTAGTGAGGATTCGAGAGCACGCAGAGACAAATCATTAAGCAAAAAACACGTTACGAGAAGCCCAGCAGGACTTTTGATTGATTGATATAAATCAGCCAAAATGTATAGACTTTTTTTGATGAAGGATCCCTTAAAACTACGACAGTTTCTAAATGACATTTCTTGTTGACTTATCGGCCAACATCTAGTTTTAAGTACAAAATCCTGATTTTGTGAGACACCAGTTTGAAAACTGCTCGCAGATTTTGAGTGCAAAGTATCATAATCTCTTTTTCACAGTTGGAAGTCTTTTAAATCAATGAAAAAGGCGAATGAAGCTCACTGATGTGCGTTAGAAGGTGGAGTTTTAGACCCAGGAGAGTGAAGAGTGAAGCTTTGAAGAGTTCAAACAAAGGAAACCTTTTGCTAAAGTTCCAGTTTGAAAGCAGGTATGAAATCCAGGTTTTTTACCACACTGGAACTGGGTCCAAACAAAAACCTGCCAACTTGTTGCTCACTCAAATTTACAGACAAAACTTTTCTTTTGGGCTCAAATCTTTATATATGCTCACAAATCTGTCCATGCTCGCTCTCAAAATCTGACCTGCAGACTGATTTCTGCTCAGTATTTTTTGTGCCACCGTGACCTGTTTTGTTTCTGAGTTGTGCGACAAAAGTGAGTCAGTAATCTCATTATCCTGGTAATAACCACGCTAAGAGGCAAGACTGTTCGGGTTGTGTATGTGAATAACATCCAATGTGGTCGGTTAATCGACAAAACTATTCTTTTCAAGTCCGACGCACAGACAGAAATGGTTTTAAACTCATTAGTCATCAACTTCCTGACCGTCTGATTGGCCAAAGCACACTGCAGATAAATCCTGAGAGGTCAGCAGCTGCTTCCTCTCAGCGCCACCGATCTGTTCCACAGACAAGCCTGCTAACACACTTCTGTGCTGCCATGAGACGACGTGCACGAGAGCAGAGATGATTTTGACATATGTGCGCTGAATCTTCCTCCTTTTCTAAACGTCCTCATCCACAGGCGACCTCTTCATCACACAGCTAAATAATAACACACCACATTATGATCAGGAGTCACCTAAACATGTGGACACGTTGTTGGTAATTATCGTAGCCTGTCAGAGGAGGTTTGATTGCAACAGGCAACAAGTTCCATTGACAAAAAAACACTTAAAGAAAAAGAAAAAACAGGAACATGTAAACATAAACTCTGCTGTCTCTCCAACAGTGACACAAGCCCAGTAAAGACACAAAACACTGAAGGAGGTTCAGCTCATCTTAAACTCATCCTGCTTTTCAGACACAGGAGCAGAAAACGTTCAAATGTACGACACGAGTGGACGATTTTAAAAAATGTGAAACAAACCAAAACAACAACAACAAAAAAAACAATCTGCAAACGGTTTCTTGCTTTCAAATGTACAGTAGGAATCAGGGATGTGAAGAAATTAAAGGTGGTATCTCCAGGGGAATTGACTTTAACAGGCTAAATGCATCTTCTGAAGCAGAACTGAGCTCCAATTCAACACACAACAGTCAGTGGTCAAACATCTCCACCAGCTTTCCTTTTAGTGATTTTTTTGTCATTTTCATTGGACAAATGAGATAAAAGTTTTGTGCAAAGCCTGAAGCCCGACACACACAGGCGGAGAGCTCGGCCACATACACAGGTAGCAGGGTGTCCTGAACAGACTTAATCCTAAAACACACACACAGGCGAACACACTCAGGGTATAAAACAGAATCACAACAGAACTTTAAATATTCTTATATATATATACATAGATAACCATGCACAAATGAAACAAACGCTCTCTCCCTCACACACACACACATATACAAAGTAAAGTCTCATGACTTCACAGGATTAGAGGCAAAAAACACAGCAAGTTGGTCCAGATACCAAATAAAACTACTGCAGCCTTCAGAGGCTGACTGGGGCCGGAAATAAAAAGGTGGTGGTCCAACAGAACAGTGTTAAAATAACCACAGTCAGTCTGAGCATGCTCAGTTTGGATTCTGCAGCTTTCCGCTTTTGGAGGTGTGTGTGCAGGCGACCAATAAAATCAGGTATGTATTCCTATCCTTGGCTTCACTTCCCGTATGTGTGTTTGGAACTGAAACACTGGTAAAGAGCGTCAGAATCTTAAGTTCTGAGTTAAAACATCCAGTAAGCCGGGCTCATTCTGCTCACAGTGGCATGAAGCAAAGAACCAGAGCGATGACGGTGTTCAGTGATTGTAGGAAACTAGCTAGCTGACACACTGTCTAATCTGCCACCAGCAACACTTGTCTTTTTAACTGTTGAAAGCAACGCTTAGCGACGCTCTTTGTTAATAAAGAAAGAGCAAAGTAGAAATAAAACACTCGAGCTTAGCAATACTGAAACCGGATCCAAAATGGACCCAACAAGCCAAACCCAACCCCATTGCATCGTAGCTAACGGCCACATGTTGGACTACAAGTAAAGTTTCCAGTCAGCCAATGCTTTCCAAATGTTTAACTTGGAGAGACTTAAAACTGGACTAAAATAACTTTAGACAATAAACAGTAACAGAAGTGCTATTCATTGTAATGGATAAGCTACAGAAGATTGTAGAAATGAATGCCTGGAACTTGGGAAAATGCACTAAAAAAAAAAAAATCGAGGAAAAAGTATGGTGTGCTTTGCAAAATGGCAAGCAAGTACACAAGTTGCAGTACAATGAACACCAATAGGGCCCTTTAACATGTACGGAGGAGTGAGGCGAGTCGGTAGATTCAGTTCTGTGCATTCTTGGTAAATCGGCACGAACACTAATCTAAGCCAGCACTGACATTCCCGGGAATCTCTTCAAACCTCTGAACTGCGCCTGGAGTGTGTGCATTAGCGAATACATCTACTCTCTTGCACACTTGCAGTGTCGGATCACCAGGGACTACAGCGAGGGGAGAATTTAATTTGACCTAGTAAGCTGGGTGCTGAGTGTACATTGACGGTGCAGATTTAGTCCTATTAAAAACACTGTAATGCATTTACACAGATTGCTAAACATACGCTGCACTTTATTGCTGAGATACAATCTCTTTCCAGTCACGGCTGAGTAGACACCGCTGGGCGAGGAGGGATGGGAAAGAGTGCGTTCAGTAAGGCACGTCCTGATCGGTTTGAGGAACATGCGTGTAGGTTCTGCCAAACATCAAGATGGAAAGTAATGAGGCAACACAAGAAGATCATGAACGAGAAAGGTGTGTGTAATGTGTCTACGTTTTAAAATTGTACGTGCATGGACCACTGAGCTCTTTATTTCTAGCCCCGTACATGTTTGCAGAAAGAAACAAAACGCCGACTCCTCGTGGCGTTTAGTCTGAAAGCAGGAACCAAAGAGTCAGGACACCAAAATAACTCACATGAACATTAAGAGCACAGAACAGCTGGAATGGAACTAGGACTACCACATCTATCTCTGCCTCTGATAGCTCTTTGTCTCTCTCTACACCTTGCTTTTGCTTTGAAAGTCAAACTCTCTGATTAGTGCGAAGTTACTTATATGTTTTCTTCCAAACATGCAGTTTTTTGTGTGAGCTTTAAAACCTCAAGCCAGCACTGAGTGGTGTGATCTGTACATTTTGTTCTGGTTCTTTGCTTTTTGCTGCTACGTCTTCTTGCTGGTTGCTTTGTCTTGTTGCGAGGAGGCGGACACGGCGTTGGTGGTGGCGGCAGTTGTCGTCTGTGGATCGAACCTCTTGCGCTGTGGCTCAGATGCTGCAGAGGAGCTGGGGGGTATGTTGAGGGCAGGCTGAGTGGCTGCTGCACCCAGCTGCTGTGCAGATGCAGGCGTGGCAGCGTTCTCCCTACCTGCAGAACCTGATGTGGGCATTTCTGGGACGCCCTTGCAGGATGTTGGTGGCTGGGCTGCGCAGTCTTTCTGGGTTGAGGATTTGGCCGACCTCTGCGAGGTGGTCGGGGAGGCAACTCGTTCAGTTTTCTGTCTGGGTGGGGACTCTGAAAGGTGAGGCGACTGAGGGGTTGCGAGCTGTTTAGAGGGAAATGAGACGTGGTCAGTTGGACCTTTGGATGGTTTCTGGTCCTTCTGGCTCTTGTCTTCAGCGGTGCTAAGTTTGACGGGGCCCAGAACGCTCTTAGCTACTGTTGCAAGCTGGGACACAACTTTGTCCATGGCACTCTCAGGGACTGGGGAGCTGGAACTGGAGCTGGAGCCAGAAGCGGACGAGTACGGTGCAGTCAGACTTGCAGCAGCCGCAGCACATAGTCTCCGATTGTCAGCCTCCTTCTTCTCCTTGGGGATGCCAGGAGAGGAGCAGGAGGCGCGGGGCGTCTCTTGGCTGTCAGTGGTTCGGCAGTCTGTAGTACTGGTGGTAGTTCTGGAGTCTGTGGTATTCGCGGTGGTTCTGCAGTCGGTAGTATTTGTAGTGATCATGGTAGAGGGGACTGTGGTTCTAGGGCTGCCCAGGGTTTGGTCCTCTGCCCTGGGCTCTGATGGTGCAGTCTTCCCCCTGAGACTCTTTGAGTCTTGTGGAGGAGTTGGCTTGAGGAAAATGTCCTTGCTGACTGAGATGAATGCACTGCCTGGGGTGGAGAAGGGAAGGGGGCCCTGAGTGGGTTTTGTGGTACTGCTCGGCCCCAGAACCTTTCTCTCTTGTCTCGCGCTGTCTTCTGTGGATGAGGCCGACCTTGCGTCTTTTACTCCAGGAGGGGAGGTGCTCTGACCGGGCTTCGTCTCTGTAACGGTGTGCGAGGGAGTGGGCCTGCCTACCTGCGAGGGCCCTGTGTGGGTGAATGTGGCATGAGGGGTGCAGGGGGAGAGGCAGAGGGACGGCAGTGTGCCTCCAGGTCCCGTTCTCACAGTGGTGGGCCTCAGCAGGGGAGGAGGGGTGAAGGTTGCCCCCCTGCGTCCGTCCTGACTGTCCTCTGAGCCCTCATCTGTCTCGTCCTCAGATGAATCGACCTCGTGGATGGCGTCTTGCTTCTGTAGTGATTCCCTCCGCTCCGCTCTGTCCTGCCGGATGGCGGACAGTTTGTCCTTTAGCTTACTTTTCCCGGGGGCCAGGCCCAGCGAGCCGGAGACCCCGCTGAGGGTGCCGTCCCCCTCCTGACGCCCTAACTTCCTGGATGAGGAGGAGTGTTTCTGCAGGCTGCCCTTCTCCACGCCGCGTCCTGCTGAGGACAGCAGACCCTCGCTGGCTGACTCCTGAAGGTCAGTGAAGAATAAGACACAGAATATCTTTGAGAAAATGTAAACTGATATAGAAATCCCCCAATATGCACAGTGAAGTGAGCAGCTACACATAGATCAGGTGGCGTCCCTTCCATACTGAGAGTTGCTATCCGGCAGATTAACAAATGAGTGTGTGTAGTTTAGCTGACTTTATGTTTTGTTTACAAATTAAACTGATTTATTCATATTTGTAGCTCTACTGCACACTCCCCCTGCTAAGCCTCTGAATTCTAAATTTGGGAACCACTGCTTTGACATCATGTAAATAATATCTGCTAAATCTTTTCATAACACATCCTTTTAAAAGACACCATCATTAAGTGACACTTTTCTAATCTCTTTAAAGCCATAATGTCAAGCTGACTTCATACTTAAAGACACTATTATGGAAATGCGTGATAAACTCGTACCTGAAGGCTCTGTAGGCTCGGTTCTCTCTGCAGAATCTCCTTCTTAAACTCTGAATGTGAGATGTCCAGACTGTGTTTCCGGCTCCCTACAGACGCTCCCACCGCCAGCTTCTTCTCCCCCGCTGCTGCCACCCCTGAGGGAGCCGAGGGGGAGCTAGAGAGGGAGGCGGCCAGTTTCTCGGCGGACTGCACCCTCTTGAGGAGCGGAGACCGCGGAGGCTCCGCACTCTTCGGCCTGGATATCTGCCTCACCAGGGGAGGGGAGGAGTGGAGCTTCACAGGGAACGACTGACCCACTGCAGACTGTCCCAGAGCGTGGCTGGGCAGCGGGGAGGGTGAGCGCTGTGGTGAGCTGCTCTGAGGGGTGGGTGATGGTGTGCGGGCCAGAGGGGAGAGGGGGATGTTGCCGGCAGACTTGCGTCGGGGTGAGCGGTACTGGCGCTGGAGCTTGGGGGCGAGGCCGTGCAGGGAGCTGGGCCTGATGTGGCCGGAGCTCGCCGGGGAGTTTGGGACACTGGAGCTGGGAGAGCTGCTCTGAGATGAGTTTCCACCAACTGACGGGTAGAGAGGGAGCACATTAATAATAATACATTTTAACTGGAATTTTCTTTTTAATGTATATTTGACCAATGTAAATGAACATGCATAGGTTTTGTCTTTTTTTACTTTTCTAATATTGGTATACGTGTGTTGACTGCTGTTAAAAAAATACATTTACATACTGGAAACTTCTTTATTTATATAAGTAATTGTACATGTAAATACATAAGTAAATTATACATGTATATTTTTTTAAGATTAAATGAGGGATTGCCATAGAAACAGGTTGTTATCAGTATCAGCTTAACTCCTTTTTAATGCTCCACTTCTAAATCTTGTCTCTCTTGTATCGCTTGCCTGTATTTTTGCACTTTTATATTGTAAATCTTTTTACCTTGTTGTATTTTTATTACCCTGTAAAGCACATGGAATTGCCCCGGTGTATGAAATGTGCTGTACAAATAAAGTTGCTTTGCCTTTTATTCATAATAAATTAAAGATGACAATATGCATCATAGAGATTAAAACTGGATTAAAATGTTAAGCGCATTTGACCAACTGGTAACACTGTTTTGTTTGCACACATTAAATGTAAATGTTGACGAGCGAAAATCAGTTTGTGTGAGGATTTTATAACTCTGTAAACTAAATATCTTTGGGTTTTGGACTTTTGAAGATATTGTGGGAACTTGCGATGGATATTTTGCACTATTTCTTCACACTTTATAAACCACAACAATGAACAGTTTGATCAACAATCATTACTTGAAGCTCTACTCTTTATAAGTACAGTAATCCAGACATGTTTTATTCTTTGGTTTAGTTTTGTGAAGATCTGCTGCAGAAAACATGCGACAAATCTATCTGTTAAAAAGGAAGAATCAGTGTTTGCATGTCCCCCCCCCCCCCCCCCCCGATACAGGTGAGTGTTTCTCTGTGTCTCTCACCTGAGTGGGCGGAGTCTGGCGTGGACCTGTAGCCCTGCGTCGGGCTCCGTGGCGACAGGTTGTGCGTGGGCGAGCCGGGGCCGCTCTCCCCAGAGGAGAGAGAGCGGTTCAGAGAGGACAAACTGCGACTGGTGTGGAGGAGAGACGCCTGCTTGGTGATCTTCCTGAACAGAGACGTCTTCTTCTTACTGCTACAGGAAACACACAACAACTCGCTCAGTAATTCCCACATTAAATTAAATACACACAATGTGATGTCTGATACGGCACAGGTGCGTCTCCCACCTGTCCTGCCCCTCCTTGTTCTTGGTCTTCTTGTTGCGTCTCGCCATCTTGGATTTGTGGCTCGTCTTTCGGGCGGGGCCGACCTTGATGGACGTGTTCTCAAACGGGGTGGCAGAGATGGACACTTTGGCTCCGCTCTGAGGGACAGAGCGTTACAGATGTTTTGTTTTTGACTGCACCAAAAATTTTATTTTTATTTCAGTTTCACTTCACTTATATATTGGTGTGAATCTGGAAGTTGTATTTTTTAAGTTAAATGTGTTTCATTCATGTCATTTGTGGAGTGGAAACTTTTTATTTTTGTACGTTACCAACAGATATTGTGCAATATAAACAATATTGAAATCATTTTTTTAGGATGAATTGACATTCATTTTCAAAATTAGCATTAAGTAAAACAAAATCTAATTTCAATCTCTTTAATAATAGAATAAGGAAAAGAACAAAACAAGAAAATAATTTTTAAAAAAGAAACCTTGGTGTGTTTATCACAACTGTGCATTCAAGAAGAGATTTCACTAAATACAAAAAGTAGAATTAAGTGTACTTTGTGTTTGTGTCTGTACCTTCAGGACGAGCTCCACCACCTCTGTGTGAACCAGACCGTGAACCGGCTCTCCGTTGACATGGGTGATCAGGTCCCCCTCCCTCAGCCCCGCCTCGTGGGCCGGACCGCCCTCCTCCACGTGCTGAGGACGAGCAGAGAGAGACAGATGGTCAGAGGAAGGTAAGAAAGAAAGGTGGAGAGAAAAGAATATGTGAGAAAGAGAAGAAGAAAGAAGAGATGCAGGCAGATGTGTGTAAGACCTCTGGGCTGAGCCGGTTCTATTGTTGTTTACTGCCACCTTCTGTCAACAACAAGAATCCCAATTCACTGCAACCACACTGATCCGACCGCACAGTCATTCTGAATCAAATATACTGGATTATTGTAGCTTTCGCAACTATTCTTCTTCTACACTTTTCATTTTATATTAAGTTAATTGCAGCTGGCACTGGAACTCATCGTTTCAGGACAAGCTGGTTTTAAAAAATCTTCTATTAGGGGCATCTCTCTACAGTCACAAACTCTAATTAAGGCAAAACACACGTCACGGCTAAATCTGTATTAGCGTTTCTGTGTGGGACTCACCCAGACCATGTGGTGTACAGTGTAGATGTCAGAGTCTCCCATGTAGACTCGGATGGCCCTCAGGGTGAAGCCATACTTCTTGCCCGCTCTGTGGATCACGATGGCGGGCTTGGCGCTGCTCACGGCCGGCGACAGGTCTCGGCTCGGGGAGGAGTCCCGCGACGACGGGTTGGACGACAGTGAGTGGGGCGACATCGGGCTGGCCAATGGGGAGGCTCCATGGTGGTCTAAGAGTGGACAGACAACAGACACTTGCGTTGGCGAGGTTGGTGTCCCTGTCAGGCCAGGATCACACTTAATACATTATTATCCAGAGATCCTTTAATCATCTTTTGGTCCGCTTTATTCTTCTTCTCTATTTTCTGCAATAAATCAACTTTATGTTTTAAAGACAATCACCTCATCGGCACATCAGAGCCACAAGATTCGTGCACAGAACTCACTCTTACAAAAATAACATTTAAAAAAATAACATTAAATGTGATCCTGGCGCTCAGCATTCAGCAGCAGTATGTCCACCCTCATGCTCCCGGCCTCACACACTGACCTGCAGGGATCATCAGTGACAGTGTGGTGGCTGAGGCCGACTTGATGACCTTGTTGAGCGGTCTGGAGCTCGGCGCCGCCGTGTGTTTGTCTGCATCTCCAGAGAGCAGGCGGTGGCGAGCCCTGCGAGCCGCCAGGTCGCTGATGGCTCTCGGAGTCAACGGGGAGTCACTGTCTGCTGCACCTTTAGCAGCGCCGTTACTGCCGTTACCTCTGTTACCACGATCAACCACGTCGCCTGAACTACCCGCTGCAGGAAGAGAAACATCAAGTTTATTGGTTTTCAACTGTCAGTCAAAACACAATAAAGTGGGGTTAAAACACAGTTCAGGAAATCAATCATCTGACACAATCAGGGTGGCTGCAGATATCAGAACTAAATGTTAGACTCTCTAAGACCCTTTTCAGGCCAAATGTAAAGAAATTCAAGACATATTTTCGGATAAATCCTGCAGAAAGTTTTCAGCTGATTTCTCCCTGAAGTCTGTAAATTTCAGACAACTGAATGACATATTAAGGTATTTGTAAAATGTACTTTATAAGACCTGTAAAAAACCCATCTGTTTCCCATAATGCTGCTGCTATGAGCAACAACAGATTTATCATCACAACTACCAGACTAGAATGGTTTTAACCGCTGATTTACAAGCGAAAGCGACATTTGTAGCTTCGTCTTGTGTTGATGCTTTACTGTGTGTACAGTGTGTGTTGGACTGACGTGTGAGCGTGGACTTGCTCAGCTGACTGGAGGTGGAGCTCGGTGTGGAGGGAGACTCATCGAGCTTCAGCTCTCTTTCCACAGGGAGCTCTGGGATGGCGAGAGGCAGCTCATCAGACCGCGGGCCCCTCACTGCACTGGGGCCCAACAGGCTGGGGCTCTTACGACTTCCAGCCGCACCTGAGGGACCAACAATACCGAGTCAGGATTTGTGTTACAACTCATTATAATCAGTTTTTATTGTTCAAAGGATATCTAAGAATTTATTAGTAACTACTTCATGGGGACGGGGTTCCCTACTACTTGCCTCTGTCTGACAGGTTTCTTCTACAACTAAACATCAAACAAGGTACTTTTATTCTGTCCACTATTTCTGGGTCAACCTGAAGGACAGCTAGTGACCACAGGCCATCAGAACATCCGGTGCTTTACCTTGGCCTCCCTCTTCCTCTGAGGAGATGGCGAAGCGCGGCATCTCAATGATGGCTGAACAGCAGCGTCTCCGGACGGTCAGCGGTGGGCTGGAGTCGCTCTCTGTGTGCGACGACTCCGAGACGGACAGGCGCTTCCGCAGGCTGGCGAGGTAAAGTTAGAGAGGAGATGAGAAACGTGTGCACGTCTAAAACACAGCGAAATGCACACGCGTATACCTCCGCTTGTTCTCCAAGACTAAACAGTACAGTACAGTACACTAAACGGTTTTATAGAGGTGAAACACTCACATCTCCGGAGATCCCACCAGCCAGGATCGATCTCTGGACTTGAGTCCACTCAGGCTGTCGATGCGGTCGCCTCCCTCCTCACTGAGGCTGCGTTTGGTGGGCGGAGGAGTCCTCTTCTCCTCGTGCAGAGACAGACGCTCCATGCTACTGTACACCTGCACACAACACGACATGTGTGACACCACATTTCATGTTTTAGCCATTCCCAGACCCGAGGCCACCTTACGCCTTTACAGCAACCTTTTTGGACCTGTGACTCCAAACATTAAGTTGTCATGTGAATCTTATTATTATATTCTGTTCTCAAGCACACAACAACTGCAATTGGATGATATTGTACTATATATACATACAATATAAAGACCCTATTTGATTTATTTTTTTTATTTCAAAATATACAAACCTAGAAAACACTCCACCAAGGATGCAAAATCCTGCAAAATTGGGATTTAAAACAAATCTGCATCTGGATTTAAATCTGACAAGCCTGGGGCTCATGTGACACATTTGTTTCATTCAAGTTTCTGCAGATTTTCATGAATGTTTTAAACAAATCAATAATTTGGATCCACAACAAAAAGCTCTTGTTCCTGAGCCAATGACGCAACATTTGATTTAAATCTCTTTACAGTGTTTTATACAGTTTTACAGATTATATAACAAATTAAACAATATTTATCTATTGAGCAATGTTTTTTCAATAGCTCACATCTCAGGGGAACGTTCAGAAAGATTTATTTTAAAACGGGAGAGTTGGAGATGTGTGGATGTATTAATGTGTACCTTGCTGAAGCGAGGCGAGCAGGAGGAGAACTGTCGAATCTCCACGTGTTCTTCATCATTGGTGTCGTCCTCCTCTTCTGAATCTACATGGTGGTACCGATCAGCGCGAGCTGAGAGAGACACACAATGATTAGGTCGTATGTTGATGACAGTGAGTCCACAAGGCTTTCAGAGAGAGAGAGAGATTTGGACGTACTGTCAAAGTAACTGGTGTCGTCCTCAGACTCCAGCTGGGGAATGAACTCGGCCTTCTGCCTCAGCAGGCTGTTCCAGTCCAGGTCTGTGAAGAACGAGTGCTGCTTCACCTCAAAGGCACTTCCTGTGGAGATGAAGGAGAGATGGAGAAGACAGAGAGGGTGGAGAACAGGGGGGATGAAAAGTGAAGCAACAGAGAGAGAGAGAAATAGAGAGGAAACACAGTGAGACAGATCAGCATCAGATCTGACCAGCTTCGGGCCAAACACTTGGCTGCACCTTCATTTTCAAAGAGCAGAACCCACCCGGCGGAGTACTGAGAGAACATGCACAAAAAAGAGAAAGGCAGTACAAACTCGAACACACAAAGGCAACTAACAAATGCAGACAATAACGCGTGTGTGTGTGTTACCTGTGCCCAGTCTCTCCAGAGGATTTTGTCTCAGCAGTTTGGAGATGAGGTCCTGGGCCTCCTGAGGCAGAGCTTCATCCTCCTCCGGCCAGATGATCTCATCTAACAACACACAAACACAGCGTCGACACATGGACGTTTGCTGTCGCACCAAACACCGTAGCGGTCTTTATTGGTGAGAAAACAAAGACTTTCTTCCATCACTGGCTACCAGTAGCCGATATGTTTGCTTCAGAAATCTCACATGCTTTTATTTTCTTGCCGATTAAACACACGTCCATCTTCTCTCCAATATGTTGCTTCTCGGTGTAAATTGATCTTTCTACAGATAGTCTTACTCATTGCTGTTTATTGTTCCTGCATGACACCAGAAATCCACTGAAATCCGCTGCCCTACACGACGCACCTCACTGACTAACATCCTGCAGACAGATAAAAATACAGAACACACTCAAGGCACAAGGAGGCCCTCAGTTCTTTATCACCACAGTGCGTCAATATGGAGAGACGGACTCAGGCAGTCGCAAAAGAGACACGCAGCGATCAATACGGGTTTATGATCACTGACTTGCCCTTCCATCAAAGGGAATTCAAAGGAGAAGAGAACGCAGAGGAGAAATCACAATTGATTTTATTCCTTGTAAGTCAGGCCGGTGCTTCTCTGCTGCAGAGTGACGTCTCTATCTGACCATTTCTGAGGATTTGATCAGACCTGCTGTTCTCTCAGCCTGAAGCCCTCAGGCTCAAACATGAAACAAAAAAAATACAGACGTACAGTAACAACACCTTCACTGGAGAACAGGAACCAGACAACATCCATTTTTAAGCATTTAATCCATATTATATGAATACATTTACCTTTGCCAAAGATCTGTATTCTGCACACAGTAAAGTTCAGAAAACTCATTCTTGTTTTGATCCTTCTGCGTGTCTGTCATGAAAACTGATTATGTACTGGCTTTATAATGGAGGAAGTTCTTATATAAGCTGTCAAAATCCATTGCATTGCAGAGCTGCTTCCTGTTTTAACCTACACCTCCTGTGTGTAAATGTATTTGCACTTTTACATACAGTCTTCGCCCTGTTAGTTCAAACCAGCAATTTGGTAAGTCAGACTTTACAGAAAAGTCTAGCAATCTTTTTTTATGATCAATACTTTATCTGATTTTTAAAACAGACATAACCTCAAACAATGGGCAATTGTGGAAACAGAGAACATAACTGAAATAATATATATTAATGTGACTGACTTCAGACTATATCTATCTACCTGATTATTAATCCTAAAAGACAACTCCTCATGAGCTGAAGTCTAGCGATCTTAATTTGCCAAGCAGAAATACGTTTTCTGTTTTTTCCCCGGTCACACTCGAAAGTGGCAGCGCAAAATTCTTCTGTGCATCTTCATGACATAAGTGGCCCTGACATAGTGAGTACTTGCCGGGCTAGTGGCGAGCTATTCTGGCTGGCAAGCTAACTGCTAACGTGCTAGATAGCCGGTAACGTATTTGTACCAATCGACTCGTTAAATTGCAGTTTATCAGCTCTGTTGCTCACCACTGATGACCTGACCGAACAGTTCCTCCGGTGTGTCGCCGAAGAAGGGAGCGCAGCCCACCAGGAACTCATACAGGATGACTCCCATCGCCCACCAGTCCACCGGCTTCCCGTAGCCCTGACGCAGGATCACCTCTGGGGCGATGTACTCTGGCGTGCCGCACACCTGAACGCACAGAAACTCAGCTTGAGACATGGAATTAAATCTAATTCAACCAATCCCCACGGTATTTACAGGATCCTGCAACTTCATCAAATAAAAAGTAAAAACAAAACATAACAGGGAGAAAAAAGTTACAGAGGTGCATTTAACTCACTGCACAGGCTGTGATTATCAGTAACTTCTTTAAACATATTATTGCAAAATAACACAATGCTTTGGAAATGTTTTGGGCCACAAAAACCACACACACAAAAAAGAAAAGACGTGGACCTGGTACCTGTTTATCGAGGAACTCTCTGGTGTCCTTCTCTATGTGTCCTTCATACAGGTTTGTGGTCAAACTCATCAAACCGATCTTTGAGAGGCCGAAGTCTGTTAGCTTAATGTGTCCCATGGAAGTGATGAGAAGACTGCAGGGGAGAATAGGAAAGGTTTGAGGCCAAATACAGCTTCATTTTAGAGAAACATCACTTTTAAAAAATGCAAAAATGATAAATCCTCTGAAATACTGTTACTGTGAGATAATACGTACGGCTAAAATAACACTACTTTCTTACAGGAGGTGTGAAAACTAATGAAGAACAAATATGACTGTGTGTGTCTTACTTGTCAGGTTTGAGGTCTCGGTGTACGATGCCGTAATTGTGAAGATACTCTAATGCGAGGACGGTCTCTGCAAAGTACATACGAGCCATATCGACCGGCAAAGCTCCGATATTCTTCAGCAGCGTGGCACAGTCTCCACCTGCAGAGGCCAGCCGCGACATTAAACGCAACACATCTACCACCAATAATAATAAACTATACCTATAATGATAATTATCTTACCCTCCACGTACTCCATCACCATGCAGAGGTGCCTCCTGGTCTCGAAAGAACAGAACATGGAGACAACAAACGGGTTCTCAGCAAACGTCAGGATGTCTCGTTCCACGAAGGCCTGTTGGATCTGGTTCCTCAGGATCAGGTTCTGCTTGTTGATCTTCTTCATGGCGAAACGCTGCCGGGTCTCCTTGTGACGCACCAGAAATACAGCACTGCACGAACCAAGACAGATCAGTCAGAGGTTTCAGTCCTAACAATTCTCCGTCAATCGACTCAAGCTATTTATTTATGATGTACTATATATTAGAATATCAGAAACGTCAGTCTTATGCTGTCTCACCCGTAGGCTCCGTTACTGATGAGCTTGATGTTTTCAAAGTCTTCCTCTCGAGGTGTTTTGGTTTTAGTCTGCGGTGGAGCAGCTGGGACTGTGGTGCCTCGACTCTGAAACACACAGCCGTGAGAGAGCATGTTTAGGATCAATAACGGGACGGAAAGACGGCACATCCTTATTTCTTTATGCACTAACTCAACCTTTTTGGTTATTACCATTTTCAAAAAATGACTGAAATGCATGTTAATTAAAGAAAACGGGAACCTTTTGCAGACACAACACCTATGACACATAATGAGAATGAGAATAATATGATTTATGTACTCACATCCACTGAGTCATCAGTCTCTGGAGTTTCTGGGTTCCCACTGTCATAGCTGCTCAGCTGGGCCATTTCTACACAGAGACACAAGCACCAGTTACCAGACTGAGCCAGAAGAGGAGATCTCAAGAAAAGTGACAAGAGAAACGTTGTCAATGTGATCTCACTACATGCAAAATAAAATAAAGTATAGATTCTGAGATGGCGTTACCCTCCAGGGGGTCCCTGGTGAGGCCCAGCTGGCTGATGATGTATCGGGGGATGTCGGACTTGATGCCCTGGCCCTCCTTGGCATGGCCCTCTGCTGCTTCCAACAAATGGTAGAACTCCTCAGGATCAAACTCCTGCAGGGGAGGAAGACAGGAGGGAGGAAGGAAGGATGGAGTAAAGGGAGGAAAAAAAGAGAGGCAAAGATTTAAGCTTGTAAAATGGCAGAACCAAACACTAACTTTGGTGCTGCTGTTTGAGCAGCAGCTGGATTCAAGGCTGTTTATTTCCAGACAGGCTGCAGTATGTCAGCAGTTCAGTCCTACAATGTCTTTAACTTTCTTTTCAAATTGGATTTGGTGTTTGTTTGACCCATGTGCAAATTCCATTTTGCAGATGGTCCTGAGTATTTTAATACTTGAAAAGTAAGCATATTATTTTTGATAGATTAATAGTGACAGGAGCATCTTAAACATGTATCCCCTTAAGCTGAAAGCTGTGAAAGGTGGGCGAAAGCATGAACAATGTTGTATTCATTTTCTTTTTGTTTATGAATTGTGGTAATTTCCTTAAGAAACGACCCTCTCACTGCTGATTTCCTTTGCTTTTCACACTAAAATCCAACTGAAATGTGGTGGGACAAAAGGAACAAAAAGGAAAACAAAAGGAAAATAAACAATAGTTAGTGGCTGCTGGTTTTAGGTGCAGGTTATACCTCGAGCCCTTTTACATTCAGTCTTAGATTGGAGCTGAATGGTCCTGACTGCAGCCCTGTTTGCCAACCTCCAAGACAACAACCACCACCACCACCTCGCTGGTTGTGATGCATTAATGCTGCAGTGTCCAACAATAAAACAGCCTTCTGATTGGACGATAAACTCTGGCCTCTCCAACAGCAGCAGAGTGAAGGGAGATGATTGGATGGACCACGATGTGAGAGGAGGATGGAAGCTCTCGCACAACCCAATTTAACTCCTGTGTGCTCTGACAAAGACCCCCCCCCCC
>LKNJ01002342.1:0-12655 GCA_002120245.1 Maccullochella peelii | reverse complement strand
CCCCCCCCCCCCCCAAACACACACACACACACACACAGCATATACAGTAAACATGTAAACACACACTCCCTGCCCCCTCTTCTATCTCTGTGCTTTCATTTGTAAAAAACCCATCCTGTACGGTGTCACAGATTCAGCTGCATGTGATTAGTCAAAACTACGGATGTGAGCCTCCCCTCCTCCCCCTCCAGTTATCCCCTCTGTCTTCTACAATTGGTTTTTTTCCCCACTATCTACTCCCTCCTCCTTGTCTCATTTCTGGGCTCACACAAGGTTGGATTCACCTGTTTGACCCCCGATGTGCACCATCTCAACCCAAACTGATGGAGCTCTGTGTGGAGGACGGAGAAAGTGCCTCTGCAGTTCGTATATAAAAGCCTGCCCTACCAGCTGGGAGGTGTTAATGTGTGCGTGCGCGCACATTAGGCTGATTTAAAATTCTCAGAGAGAGTCCATAAATGAATTGCTGTGCTTGAATCATTTCACGCCGGGGAGCAGGAAGCTCTAAATTGTTTATTAACCGTGCATGGAGTCGAGCTGTACAATATGAAGACGCTATTCCAGTTAATAGTGCTCATATATTTCACAGCAATCTTTCAAACAGACTCTAATTTGCACCACAGTGCAGTCGTGTGATTAACATGCAAAAACTCCTCTGTGCAACTGTTGAGTGTAACCAACCAGGGCGAGGCAGATTAAACATTCAAGAAAACAGGACTAGAAATGTTGTATCTTGTATTTCTCTATATTTTCTTGTCATTTCAGCATTTGGTCTGTTGCTTTAAAGTAACAAGTGTCACATGTGCTTTTATGTGCAAACTTTATATTGCTTTAATGTTGTTTGTCTGCCTTTAGTCTTTATCTAAATGTGGCATATCACAATGAAACCAGTGGTGGAAGAAGTATTCAGATCCTTTACTTAAGTAAAAGTCGCACCTGCATCCAAAATATGAAAATAAGGATTATCAGAAAAATGTAGTATCAAAAATTAAATTGGCTTTTGTGAGTCTTATTATTATTATATAGATCATAATGTATCATATCACTGGATTATTTTTATTGGATTATTGCTACTGATGCGTTCATGTGCAAGCAGCAGTTGGCTCACAGCACTTTGTACTGTTGGTAGTCTGATCTATAACAATGATTAAATACATTGTGTATTATTAACTCTGGCTGTCAGAGAAACGTGGTGCAGTAAAAATCACAATATAGTAGCAGAAAATGGAAATACTTAAATAAAATGAAAGTGGATCCAAACACATAAAAGAGTCTCCACTGATTCAGCGCTGCACTCGCGTAACATTGTCGGAATCACGATGGAGTTTCATATTAAAATCGATGCAGCAGAACCAGGGATATCCTCTTTTTTTATTCAGGTGTGTTATGCTAGTAACGGCTAATGTAGCGTGGAGCCTGTAGCCTGAGATGAGCAGCGGGCTGTAGAGGTCTGGTGAGCTCACTTCTTTCTAACTCCACACCAACAGATTGTTTTAATTTTTTAACTTCTTCAGCCCCGACCGAGGCCGACTCAAGACTCAAGGACATTCATCAGCCTTCACACGGCTCCGTCTGGAGCCACAGAAGGCTTTATATAACTTTTTCACATATGCAGCAGGACTCCCCAAGACCTGGAAACACACTTTGACGTGTAAAATTGGTGGGGTTTCCCTTTTAAATACACTACTTGAGTAAATGTACTTAGCTACTTTCTGAAACTAAATTTTATGAATGAAAGTAAAAAATTAAGCAGTATTTTGGAAATAGAAATTTGGGTGGACTAATTATGAGTCTGCTGCACGTGTGTTTCAACAATAAGAGCATCGTCAGTCAGACGTTCAGTGATCGTGTGGCTGCCAGCGTTTCTCTCACCAGACACTCCAGCAGACGCGCTGGCCGGGCGATGATGATCATCAGCTTCTTGACGAGTTGTGTGACGAAGGTGACCTCCACACTCTCTGAGCGCTCATGAGCCTGGACACAAAGACAACAAAACAACAGGAGGAAGGTTAGCTTCAGCAGCATGAGAGAAAACATTCCATTTTTTTATTTTCAAATGTTAGAAGATTTTCACTCAACACGAAAATCATAAATTAGGTTTTAATGCATCCGCATGCTGTGTGGGAGATGGTTGATCCCTCATAATAAAATCTAGTCATTATTTTTAATTAGAATTTTAATAATTCATCATCATGAAATCTACTTTGACCTTGAAGCTGTGCAGGGAATGTCTCTTGTGTTGTGTTTGTCCTTCACAAACAAAGCAGAGCGAGCAGTTTGAGGACAAACGGACGTTGGAGTCCTTCCTTCAGTGACACCTGGGAGGTTAATCTAAATCAGAACGACCTCCGCCTCGCTCCCAGATATCCACCGTGAAATGTCTGTCAGTGTGGAGACAGAGCAATTTACCCAGCAATCCACTGTAACTGACTGGAAACGCATCTGGAGCAAACACTGATCCCCAGAAAGAAATAGGGTGGAAGTGAAGTGTGTGTGTGTGTGTGCAAACTGGGAGCTGTAACAATTACAAACCACCCACTGTAAAACATGTTTCATTCTCAGGGGGTAATGTGTGTGTGTGTGTGTGTGTGTGTGTGTGTGTGTGTGTGTGCATGTAGTCTCATGTGTGTATGTATTTATGAATGTACAGTATGTATTAATGTACGTACTGTATGTGTGTGTCAGACAGGCTAACAGAGACCAGAAGTGGGTTCATAAACAAACTGACAGACGCAGGAGGCCCAGGGGCCCCGACCTCCCCCCCTCCATGAATTATTTATAACCATAATGAAACCTTGAGGGGGGGAGAGAGATATGTACTGTATGTGCAGACTAAATATGTATTAGGGTGTGTATATGTAAGCGTGAAGGAGTGTGTGAGGTGACCGTACAGGCCATTGATCGGTGAGTAACAGACAGCTGAGGGGCCAACCCCCACTGTGCAGCGGCTAATTAACCAATCAGTGTGTGTGTGTGTGTGTGTGTGAGAGACAGACTGTACATTCACTCTGCGTGTCTAATGTGAAAGACATTACCTGGTGGGTACACAGAATAGAAAATGTCCTTCAACAGCTCGTATGCATGTGTGTCCTGTATATATCATCTGTAGGTTTTAGTTTAGCACAAATATATTGCGAAATATTGGAGATCAATGTTTTGACATAAATATTGATATTGATTGGAAAAAGATTTACCTGCAGTGTTTAGACAAAAGAAAATCTGTAAATGAAGGAGAAACTTTTACATAAAGATGAATTAGTCATTGGTGACAGGCTATTTTTTGTATTTAAGCAAAAATAATTTAATTCTTTAATAAAGGTCAACTTAAAACACAAATTACGTATTTTTATATTTATTATATTCATATATTAGCATCTTATTTTCCTCTCCTTTGAGATATTTTTGTTGAATTTGTGTTTTTGCTTAAAGCTGTTATTGGCACTAATTTAATATAAGGAAGTTTACATAAAAAAATAATGCTTTTAAGTATTTGCCAGTTCTCATATATTGATGCTGGCCTGAAATATCCAGCATCCGCTATGAAGGGTTTCCCCTGGTAAACTATCAAGCGACCCAACAAAGTATTTTTGATCATGAAAGAGTGAAAGTAGACAAAGAAAGTGGCATTTTTAGCACTAATTTATTATTTCCGATACCCCTACATTTGAACAATAAAGAGTAAAAAACTTGTTCCCTGAGAAATGAATGGGAGAGAGGTGACGTCACCTATTGTGCGTTGAGCCTATTAGAGAGTCCCCATCACTTTCTCCAGGCAGGTGAAGTCTCCACCTGAGTCCAGCTGAAGGCCAATTAAAAGCAGATGTTTGCAGCTGTATCTGAGCCCTGATAAACACGTGGAAGGTGACAGATCACCAGAGCTGAGTTAGCACTCGGCCTTCATCCTCTGCCCTCAGGTGACCTACAGGGGTCTAACGGGGTCTCCCAGGGGGTTCCCGGCAGAGGATGGCCTGGATGCAGGTTGCCATGGTGACTGACCACGCAGGTCACCAAGGCCCCGCGACGGGGATGGATGAAGGAGAGGACGAGCCGTGGAGAGAAGAGAGAGGGGCGAAGGAGAGGGGTAAAGGTGGAGGAGAGATGAAAGGCGAGGAGGAGGACAGAAGGAGGAGGAGAGGTGAGTGGGCCTCCTGCGAGTTCTGTAATAGGGTCATGACACGAGGAGACGAAGGAACGGATGGATGGATAAAGGAATGGATAAGCAAGGAGGACAAAGGCAAAGGACAGAGACATGTCAAGACCAGGAGGAGTGGACTGAGGATGGTTTGAAAACACAGCTGATGAGGATGTGTGGAACCTGTTTTATGAATATTTCACAACAGAAAAATGAAGAGAGCCCAAGAAGCAAGATGTCTTTCTCTGTAGAATTACAGTTAAAGGGTCAGTTCAGCTAAATCACTGACACTGGCGAGGTTTTCCTTTGGGAAATTCAGTGGAAGTGAAAGGAAAACCTGGGAAAATGGAGCTAGGGTTGAAGATATGTGTGACAATATTTATCGCCAGATGATTTAAATTTGTCAAAACATTTTCCTACACTGTTCATGCCAGGGTACAGGTATTTATTCCTTTAAAATCTCTGGTTGTTTCTGCATTAACAGGATTATCAGCCAAAAAAACAGCCATTTACATTTGGTTATTTTTTTCTATAAATGGTTGCTGAACTGAATTTGAAATAAAATATAATATAGAATAGATTAGAAAAAAAATCCTGCATGAAACCAACCACAAGTGGAAAGTGAGCAAATGACTCTTTTTTTGTGATTTGGGTGAACTGAGCCTTTAAACTGAACAACGCCACCAAGACCGACTTTAGACCACCGTCCAGGTCCTGAAGGGTTTTCCTGACACTACAGGCAAACTGAGCTGACAACTAAAATATCTGGGTGTCCAGCAGTTCTCAAAGTTCAATGCTGTTCAACTAAACTCACACAGCAAAGCAGTGAAGGCAACATTCATCAGCCCTTAATGTCCTAAAAGGAAAATCGAATTACGGGCCTCCTTTCAAGTTGTGGAACATCTAAAGACACTAAATGAAACATACATCAGTTTTAAGTACATTCTAAACAGCATATTGTCCTTTTACTACTTAATTATTAACTGATCCATGAGAATCTATCAAAATACAGTATATCATCCTGTCGTACCAGCAGTAAAAATGGCCAGTTGAGTCATTTAAAAAGTCTGAATTATTAACAAGCTACAGGAAAAAACACCCACTGCAGCTGACTGATTACAAGAAGATTAAATAAATAATGTATTTGTATTCACCGACCTCTGGAATATGCTTAATTATTGTTCTTTTGGGAATATTTTTAAAAGCGGTCAACAAGCCCTGCAAGTAAATGACAATGAAATAACATCAATAAGACTGTTATTGTGTGACAGGAAGTTACGACCAACTAAAAACAGTGAAGGGTGAACAAGCAGCTCCATATAAAACCACCTGACGCAGAACCAAACCTGAGCTGAAAGTGATTTCAAAGTTAGAGTGAGTACTCTAACTATTTCTATACTATACTAGCATCAAAAGCTCATTACCACTGAAACTACGAGAAGCTACAAGGATCATCGTCTCCGTCATCATCAGTGTGCCAATAAAGCTTGACCCAATCAAACCGAAATGGACTCAACTGTAAAGTCTGCGTCTGCCTCCTCCTTCTCCTCCTCCTCCCAGCTGTGAGTGAACACCTTCCACTCGCTCCTCCTCATCACCTCCTCCAGCACCTCCTCCTCCAGCCTCCTCTGCCACGAGACACGAGACATGTTTCCACCAAAAAACCAAAACCAGGAATTTCCATAAACGACGCAGGCGGGGAGGCTGCTCTCACACCTCCGTCCACCTGCTCACGGCCTCATCCTCTCCTCTCCTCTGTAGGTCTGCTCCACCTGCTGCCGCACTTGGCCGCCTGCCAAAAAAAAAACCCCATCCTAACGCCGCCTAATTGGTGATGTCATCATCCAGCCCGCATTGCAGCTTCGGCGGCAAAAGCTTCTCCTCACACCCTCCAAAAGCATTCGAACAGGCTTCATGCACGTACATCCAACTCCACCCCCCCCCCCGTGAGCCCGCCGGCCAATCAGAAAAAGAGGAATCCCCTCGAATCCCCACCCATCCCAAAACCCTCCGACTGCACCTCCTTCACCCCTCCTGTTCGTCTGGGAGAGTCATCTGTCAGCCCCCGGTGACCGCTGGAGTGTGAAATTAAAATCGGGGAGGATGTGTGTGTGCGTGCTCGCCTGCGTATGAGTGTGTGTCTATGATTGAGAGATAGTTTGTGTGTGTGTGTGTGTGTGTGTGTGTGTGTGTGTGTGTGTGTGTGTGTGTGTGTGTGTGTGTGTCCCAGCAGAACAGAAGGTCAATAAGAGGCCGGTGGGAGCCATAATGTCACCCCCCCGAGGTGCTGGAAGTCTGAGCTAATAGAGATGTCACCACTGCCACACACATGTAACTATATTTCCATGTTCACACGCATAGAAACACATGCATAAATACACAAAAACTACCCGGAACGGTTCCATCAGGCCAAGCTGCGATTAGCAAATCACAGCTGTTTGTCGGTAATAAAAAGAGCGAGTGCGTGTGAAGGAACGTGTGGGGGCGGACGGACTTTTATGTGTCTTTGTGCCTTCGTATGACATCACATGGCACCGACGGCTGTGACCGCGATGAGTGGACGAAGGAGCGCGTCATGCTGTGAGCTGTTTCGCGGTAAACCGAGCGTGACTGGGAAGGCGCCGCAGTCACGATGTCTTCATCAGGACAGTCCAGGATGGACTTTTTTTCACAGCAGACATTTTAATTTGTAATAGGAGGAAAAAGTGGAAATACTTTATTTTAGGGGCCCGTAAAATCCTAAATATTTTCTGGGGAGTTTGCTGCTTATTGCAGGATAAAAAAGACAGGTTTGTGGCAGTTATGGTACTCAACACCTGCAATATCAATGTATACTAAACAGTGAAATATCAATATTTCCTATGTGCAATAATGTGAGTTAAATCAATGAGTCTGCTCACTTAACTTTTATACTGACGTTTGTTGCAATTGCGCTATGACCTCTGCTGCTGTAACACTGCACATTTCCTCAGTAAATATTGATGTATTTTTGTTGAATTGTTTGACAAATTTGACATTTTTTATGTGTTATATTCTAAAAGAGCTTATGTTAGCAGTTAATTGGAAATCATTAATTGATTGGAAGTTTATCAACTGAACACACCAATTTGCATAATCCGGTCCAGGGAGCAGCCTGTGAATTCCCAGGTTCATAGTTCACTTCTAGGAAAGAATTAGGAAGCTGTGGGAGCCGTAAAATAAAGACCGTCTGAATTTGCTCCCATAATGCAATGCTCTGACTTTGATAGATGTCTACATCTGAATCAGAATCGGAATCGGACTCTTTAGGAATTTGCTTTGGTGTATTTGTGCATAAATAAGCATAGTAGAGAAAAATAAAAATATATACAGACATATGAAATAAAGCCACTAAAAAGCAAGTTCTGTAAAAAAAAGAAAGCAAGTCAAGAATACAAATTTAAAATAGAGAATTTAGCAATAAAAAACTGTGAAGAAATATAAAACAAAGAGAAAGATACAATTAGAAAAAACTGTACAATAATATGAAAATGAAGAGCTGTACATTTTGTTCAGGATGTGCAAAGAATTAACTGAGAGATGTGCAAATATTGAATGAGAGGATGGGGAGTGATTTCAGACACAGACAAACATTATTAATGGGATTGTACATGTTGGCTCAATGAGAAGCAAATGGAATGGAGCCATTGTTAATGTGATCAGTAACATTAACGCCCGCTCTTTTCCTGCTGGGACAAGTCAAAATGAGAGACGGACATTATCTGATCTGGCCAGGAGCTCTTTGTGTGTTTTGGTAAATGATTTTGTGTGTAGTCACTTCGATCTGGCATCTATTTAAATCAAGAACTCATTTTTAATTTACTCTTTTTTTCCCAAAATTAACAATTTAATATCCATCAGATCTCCAGAAGATTTAAAAAATAAAGTATTGTTATTTAATTCTACTTTCTCTTCCTTGATTGTTTTCTTTTAAATGTTATTTTAATGCATTTTATGCCACATGTGAAGCACTTCGAATGGCCACTGTGTTGTAATCTTCAGATATTCCATCTTGAGGGGCTAAATATCTTTTCCCCAAATATCTGACTGTGAGACAGTTGTATTTTCTATGGATTTTTGAATGTTTGTTTGTTTTACTGTACTGCCCTTCATTCCCATGAGAAGCAAAAAAATGTTGATATGAAAATGCACTGGGAGCAATTTACATCTTACAGACAGGCTAGTGTTTCATAATCTTATATGGTTACTTTTGCTTTAATAGTTGCTTTCTAAGAGAATCAGAAAGGAAAAGTTGCTTTTTGCAGGGCAGCGAATAAGCTGACGCTGGACTTACGTCTTGCAGCAGCTTCTCCAGGTTCTCCTGGAGCTCGTAGAAGTAGCGGGAGGTGATGAGGCCCTCTCTGCTTTTCTCAAGGCAGTCTCTGGACAGCTCTATCAGCTGATGGTGGATGAAGCTGAGGACCCCGTCGGCCAGCGGGCAGACCTTATCTGGGGCCGAGGAGGAGAGCAGCTCAGCCAGACGCTCCTCCATTTGAGCTGTCGCCTGAGGGGAGGGCAGGAGGCGGGAGGCAATCAGAGGGGGGAGAGGGATGAGTCACAGAAGAGGTAAACCATACGTGACCCAAAACTGCATGTGCGCAGGATAATGTCATATATTAGAGTAAATCCCTTCACACTAAATAATGAATTATTCAAAAAAAGAATATTTGACACACACATGTGGGCCTGAGATAAAACATTCCATCACCATTATACTATCATACAATAAGCATCCTGATAGTCTTTAGCATATTAGCTCTTTATAATACCATATTCACACAAATATATTTATAACTGGACACAAAAATCAAAGTCTGAGAACTTCTGAACATTGATTTAACACAGACCGACCATGACGAGCTTCCTTATTTGACCGCTGTCATAATTTTGTAAGAAAATGAGTTCAGTTCACATGCTGTTACTGTATCAGAATCAGAATCAGGTTTGTTGGTTTAAGGAATTTGCTTTGGTATATTGGTGCATAACAATAAACATAGTAAGGAAAAAATAAAAATGTACTACAAAAGTCAAAAAATATAAACAGAAAAATTGACAATAAAAATATGAAAAAATATTATAAAAGTATGTCCAATATATCTGTAAACGTAACACTTCCTGTGGTTTCTTCACAGTAAAAGCCCTCTAACAAAGATAACTGATTGAGCCTTTAGTTAAGCAGCTGCAGAGGGTTTTCTCAGGTTAGTTAGATTTCAGCTGGGGCTGGAAACTGTTGTAAAACTCAACACATTCAGGAGCTTAATCTGATCTTGTGGTCGGATCTTCACACCTGATATGCTTATTACAATTTGGGTCTCAGCCTCAAACTTTCAAGGTAAACACCTGTGGCTTGTTCCACAGTGAATTCATTCGCAACAGGGAGCTGAGGTGGTGCGGCTGAAGTATGAGTATGTAGTGCGTTCCAGCTGCATAGTATGTGGATTTTGTGTACGTGAGGAAAAACACGGATGTACACTAAGATTAACAAACATTTCTGAGTGCGCAACGTGAGCTTACTGGGCATACTCAACTGTCCCAAGATGCATTGCGTCTCTTCAGACTGCAATGGCGCTAAAATAATTAGAACTGATGGAGAGTGAACGTGAAACAGAAGCTACTCAGGACGTTAAGGTACAGTTAATCTTACACATATACTGTGTGTATATATATATATATACTGTAGAGAAAATAGTTTACACCAAAATATTTAATAATTTTAATTTATTACACTGAGTGGAAGAAGTAATGTTTTACTTTATTTGTGATACACAATTTTCATTCAGCTGTAGCTCGGAGCGGTAATGCTGTAATCGTTACAGTCATGTGATCGAACACAGTGTGTGTCTGCAGTACAGACCTTGGGGAACCGCTCCTTGTACACGTGGTTCATCATCACGATCTCATGGTCAAAGGAGATCGGCGAGCGCCCGGGACTGAAACAAAACACACACACAAACACACGTGAGTCGGGTCAAGATGCAAATGCGTTCATTTGTTACGATGTATAATTTGACCAAAACTGGACCATTTGTTTAGGGCTGCAACTAACAATTATTTTCAAGATTAATCGTTTAGTCTAAAAAAATGTCAAAAACATTCCCAGAGCCCAAAGTGACGTCTTCAAACTGTTTCTTTTGTCCGAACAACAGTCCAGAACCCAAAGACTCTTCATTTACTGTCAGAAATGACAAAGAAAAGCAGCAAATCCTCACATTTAAGAAGCTGGAAGCAGCAAATGTTTGACCTGAAATGATGAATCGATTATCAAAATAGTTGGCGATTAATTTACTTTTGATCGACTAATTGTTGTAGCTAACTAACATTTGTTATACGGAGAAAAAGCAGCCTTTATATTAGTCTTTAAGTATGTCTTATGTAATTCAATCCACCAACGGAAACAGATGCATCGAGTACACCTCCACTCTCACAATCTGAACTATTTGGTCCAATAAAAATGTATTACTGTATTACTATAATGAGTGTTGATGCTCTAGAAATGTTAAAATATCAACACATTCTGTGCTGTACTTTTAGTCCCCTGTTCAGTAACACAACACTTCAACATGTGGCCAGTGTGTGTTTGACCTTTCTGTTACCTTAGCTGTGCATGGCTCTCATGTGTTCACATTCTTCTTTAAACATGTTTAGGATGCTTAATGTTGAAGTTACTTTGAAAATATGGTATGTTTTTGTGGTATTTTAAAGGTTTAAAACATAAGAAGTTAGATTCAGTTTGCGCTTCTCATGTAATATCGTGACAGAGCTAAGCTTATTTCCTGAAAGATAAATCCTAGACAATCTTTCAAAAGCCCACGAGTCTTCCAACCATCTGGATAAAATAGATTTTTCATTTGTTTCCCAAGGTTGGGACTCTATTTCCTTCGTATCTTCTTGATTTACCTCCTTGTTCAGTTGTTAAAGTATGTTGTCAAATGACCTTTTTGGTTTTTCAAATACTGTCAGGGATTTATCTTTCAGAAAAACAGATTCTTAGCTCTGCGACTCGCTGTATACATGAGAAGCACAAACTGGAGTAGAAACTGACTCTTTATTTTTCTCCACACACAGGTTTAGAAAAGCACTGAGATCCAAAACCTAAAACTATCCTGGACTTTATTGTCTTGGAGGAGGAGGGAGTGCTGCGGAAACAGAACTGACCAGGCTGGCTGTGACAGACCGGGTTGGTGAGGTCAGCGGAGCGCAGAGGGAATAAAAGCAGGATGGTGGCCACACACACTAACGGGGACCTTGGGGTCTTCATCACATGTGTGTCTTCAGCGGTGTAAACTGAGGACCACGACAACCTCTGGACTCACATGGCTGCACACAGAGGCCGGCACTAAGGTAACGCCTCTGGAGACCAGCCGACTGCGTGTGTGTGTGTGTGTGTGTGTAGCTGTCGGTAATAAACCAAGGCTGTCCACAACTCAACCACCTCACTGCAGCGAGTGTCCATCAGTCCTCGGGGGGGTTTCATGACCTGACAGACTGACAGTGATGTCTCCTTCAGTCCAGAGCAGCTCCAACAGAATATCAATCCACCCGTCTCTCACTCAGTGGACTCCATTTTCTCTCCATTTCCCTCCTCCTGGGACTCATCTCTTTTCTTATTCTATCATACGCCAAAATAGCGACAGCAGCAATATCCTTGACCTTCCTATGTCTCACTTTCTGGAGAATAGGGGATGACGACAGGTGACAGGCAGTGTGTGTGTGTGTGTGTGTGTGTGTGTGTGTGTGTGTGTGTGTGTGAGAGTGTGTGTGAGAGTGTGTGTGAGAGTGTGTGTGTGTGTGTGTGTACGCGTCATGGGAGAGAAATTTCATTCCAAACTATTTTTGGTTTTGTTAGCCTGCTGTATTATTCATCCCATCCATTTACGACTGTAAACATTTGCTTCTAAATATTGCAATGTTAGTGTTTGGTGCACATGAAAAGAATCTCCATGTTAAAGTGGCAATAGAAACTTTTCAGATTTTTTTTTCAGAATACTAAAATTCATATTTTGAAAATGACTAAAACAAAGGAAACTGTGCTGAGAGCTAGTGGAGTTTTCTCACCACAATTTGCGTATTTTCTTCTCGTTTTAATGAACCAGATAACTCACACACTGTTGATAACTTGCTCACTGATAGATATATTTACTTGACATACTGTAGGACCAAACTATGGTTAATAAAGTTAGAATAGTTTGTGGGATTTTTCTCCTCAGTCAAGTATTTTTTTACGTACGCACCACCTCAATAAGACTATTTGAATGGTGAACCTGAAATCAAATGACTAAGACAAAACTACAACAAAACAACAACAAAAAAATCTAAAATTTCAATACAATATAAATCAAAATATCAAAATCAACCAAATAAAATATAACAAAAAATGTTTTTAAAACATTCCTAGAGACAAACTTAGAGGGAGGTAGGTGAGGTAGAAGTATGGATTTGGGGCTCCAGATGTCTTTGTTAGTATGAGTCATCGGTACACACACACACACACACACACACACACAC
>LKNJ01002341.1:0-64257 GCA_002120245.1 Maccullochella peelii | reverse complement strand
ATTTGTAAATATTATTGAGACTATTTTCACTCCATACTTTCCAGGTGTTTTTCTACAGTTGAATCTCCAAAATGACAGCACATAAAACACCTTGGAACAGGAGCTCCCAGAGTGCTCATTATTGCCTCGTTAGCATCGAAAATGATCATCTCAAGAAGTGAATGGGTCTTGGATGGATGGAGGAGCTAAATAAATGAGATAAAAATATCTTTTCTTGCCAAAGTGTCTTTTTACTGCCGTATCAGAAATCACTAAAGATTTGAATCCATTTACTTTCATCTTCCTCTGGCACAATAGAGAGCTTTACCCTCTCTCTCTCTCCAGATGCTTTGGTGGACATAATTATAAATCACTATTTCTTTCTTTCTTTTGTCACATAAAGACAGATTTGAAAACAGCTGGACCTAACATTTTTTTTCTCAACCACAACATTTCCAATGTCAGAGCTACAATTATCTCTCTCCACTGAACGGCTGCACTCACAAAGCAGCACTGCTGTTGAGTGACTGGCATCTGCCCTTGGCCAAGGTGGCCAGTTTATGCTTGTAAAGGAAGCTTCTTTTGCCTGAAAGTTAAAAATGTTCCAGCCCAACGTTCAGAGTGTATTCAGTGTCACACAGACAAGCTTATTAAAATACATATATTGCTACTCTTGTTACATGGGGAGCCATGACATCGTGTCTACACAGGAGGCATGGTGTGAGCAGCACGTTAGCAAAGCAGCAGCAGCAGCTTCAGTCCAGCCCAGTCTGCGCAGGATGTGTTCAGGCCTGGTATTGAGTGTAGGTTATCCGCCATACATTTTGCAAACAATGCTTCTGTGTTATAGAAATTCGATTTTTGTTTTCTTTCCTACTGCTCCATGCCTCCATTGGTGTCCACCCATTTCCATAAAATATGAACATCAGTTAACTCCATTACCATGCAACAACAATGTAATATTGACAAAAATGAGCACAGATCTTCACTGTGATGCATTACACAACTCAAGCAAGTTTCAAGAGTCACCTTATTGATTTTCATATCATACAGAAATTAATGGAAGCCAATAGTTGCTTTGAACAGTAGGAGAAATACACTCAAAAACCAAATAATCTGCACAGCATGCATTCAAAAATGGGCAGCAAAAATGTAAAGAACATTGTGATATGATAAAAAGCTTGTAAACAAACACTGAAATGGTCATCTAGGTTTTTTTAATGTTCTCCCACAATTTTAAACATACATGTCATAGTACAGTATGCACGTAGCTCACCTCTTGTCCTCTTGCTCCGACTTTATCTACAACTACTGTATGGAAGTGTAACATTTAGTGTATCTGTAGAGAATGCGATTTGTCCCATAGCCAGGGGCAGATAGTGGTGAAATCTGTTCTAGTGTGTGCCTGCATTTTGCTGTTCCTGTGTGTGTGTGTTTGAGAGCATAGTTGCCAACACAATACCTCACACACACACCCACACACTCTCTGAGGTATTTGACCTGTTTTGCCCCCGAGCAGAGAAAAATTGTCTGTCATGCATCCCAACACTCTCCTGTGCATTACCTTACCTCCAGCAGTGTTTTTCCACACAGGAATGTGTAAATTGTGTTTATGACAAGTTACCTTCCTACTAGATAATACTGCTATGTGAATTGATTCTAATGAGTATTACATCCTATGCTCACATACACAGGAGGTCTACCTCTAAATATTCAGTAAAACTGAATACACACACAGTCTCTCCTCACTTCTGTCTGGCATATTTGACCTTTATGTCTGTTGTTTTAGTCAGCAATTGGAAGTGTGTGTTATTCACTAATACTCATTCTCCCTTTGTGCTCCTTCTTTATCAGTAGGTAACTTCATGGTCTTTTTCAAATGGCCCATTGTGGCATTCGGTCCTGGTTAAAGAGCTATTAATTCTACACACACCTCCTTCCTCTTTTGGCTCTGTCAACAGTGTTTCATTAAAACGCTCTCAGTAGTTTGTAGCCGCTGAATGTTTTCCCTCTACCTTCAGCTCCCAGTGGCAGCAGGGCGAGGTCCTTGAAGTCCTTTTTAAGGAAATTGGGCTTGACAGCAACAGCAGTTTGTTTGCCTTTTGTGTTTTCCCTTTGCTGTTGTTGCTCCTTTTGATTCTGCACTGGAATAATGCAAAACAGAGGAATGGAAAGTGTTAACTTTTTTTCTTTTCCTCCCCTGCTTCCCTTCGATTTTCTATCCTTTTCTCTGTTTCTCCCTCCGCTCATTTTCTTCATCCATAACCTCCTGTCATTCTCTCTCTCTCTCTCTCTCTCTCTCTCTCTCTCTCTCTCTCTCTCTCTCTCTCTCTCTCTCTCTTCATTCCTCATATCTCTCCATTCAGGCAGTACTATGAAATGCTGTACAACACTGCAGATGAGCTGCTGAATCTGGTGGTAGACCAGGGTGTTCGCTACACGGAGCTGGAGTACATCAATGCCCTGTCCTTACTCCATCGCAGCCAGACAGGTGTAGGGGACCTGAGCACCCAAAACATCCGGCTGCAGAGGCTGAAGGAGATCATCTGTGAGCAGGCCGCCATCAAACAGGCCACCAAGGACAAGAAGATCACTACAGTGTAATGGTAAAATAGGACAGGGTCCAGGGGGGGGTTGAGTTGCCTGGAAATCAGATAAAGATGACTAGTAAAAGAGAGTAACAGTGTTTCCCAATCAAAAAACCTCTGTCCTACAGATTTTTGTTTCAGCTCCTTCAGATCTGTCTAGCAGGAACATGCAGTTAATTGGGTCATGTATGCAAGAGTATGGAATGATTTGACAAAAACTTTCAGGACAGGACATATTTAAGAATTGGGTTAGAAAACAGTGAAATGGAGGCTTGCTCTAGACCTAGATCATAATGTGTGTGAAATCTGTTGATGGAAAGTGTGTCTTCTCCATTTCATCTTTCCTGATGTGATGAAACGCATTGTAGTCGAGGGTTGACACAGATATACTTTCTTCCAACTCTTGGCATGTAGATTATACATATATATATCAGCCTATGCAGCACTGACTCACTCTAATTAAGAAACGAGGTAACAACCAACACAACTTGCAAACTTTGTGAGTCTAGTTCCCTATGTATCTATTTCATAAGGTAACCCATATAGTCAATTTACACTTTTTAAAAGACACAACAAATGCAGCACTCACGCTCCGACTCCAACAGTCCCCCACTCATCATGACTCCAGCGCCAGATAAAAGGCGATTGTCTTGGACACTCACCCAAACTTAGGCCCCATCTCATCTCATTTTCCTATTAGATCTAAACTGCTGCTCTCAATTACACCTCTATCTCTCCTCTCCTGGCAGCCCCATGGGCCCACTGATTCTGTCTGCAATAACAGATGCCAGATTAGACTGTCTGAATGAGGCCACATCCTCCGCCTGCTGCCAATTTGGGTTGGTCCCCAAAGATTTCCTTAGCTGAGAATTGTATCATATCTATGGCTGTTAAAAATCTGTTTATCTGTCTTTTTTTCTTATGGTTTGTGCCATAAACTTGTGCGGCTAGTGTGGAAAGTTGTGATTTGATTAATGCTTTTTACAAACTGGACAAAAAAGACACAGTAATGAAGATATTTTAGTTTCATCCTTCAGTAAAACAGAGACATGCTTTATTTCAAGTCCAGCACACCAGAGTGGAATGACTTGCACTTTTTGTGTTAAGGCATGTGTGGGAATACATTTCATCAGTCATACTAGCTCTATAACCTGAAACGATGCAATTCTGAATCTTTATTCTGTTGTCTCTAACTCTTTTAAAGTGAACTAAACATATAAAGTCAAGAGACGATCACAAATCATTCCCCTCCCTGCAACCCTGCCTGTTTTTAGTTCATTAACTTGGGAGAGAAGTACTTAACGAGAAGAGGAGAGGGGAATGGGAGCCTTGTCAATACAGAGGGGCCCTGTGCTGGTCTCCCTGAAGCCCACAGAGCAATCCATCATAATGACACATGGGCTGGGATCGATGGGAAAACAACCATGAAGCTACTGAGGGGTTCGCCTACCACTCTGAAACATACACTTGGTGTAAAATCTAAAATCTGCTCATTCAGCTGTTCACTTCAGAACTACTTTTGTAACGTTATCCATGGGCAACTTTAATACAATGTTAACTGACTGTGTAATGTCACACACAGATACTATTATACTATTATCAAACTGCACTGCACACATAACCCATAAAAGTCCAGAAGCCTCATGTATTGGGCATACTAATAAAAGTTAATTTTTTACTTAGAGGCAGAACTCAGCTCATCTACTTTACTTTTTCTTTGCAATGGACCTTTATTTTGCACATCTGTTTGATTAGAGCAATTTCTATGGTAAATAAGAATGTATTGAATTCTATACAGCAAAGTGTGTAGTAGTCTTTAAACATCCTCATTGTTCCTCTGGTTGTTGAGTGTCATCATATAAATGCTCTGAAATGTTTGTCTACTCTAAATTAAGCACACATGATTTGTCAATGCATACTCTAATACACTGAAAAAATAAATCCTTCAAATTCCAATGTTGTTTTGTGTATTTTGTAGTTTTTTTCCCTGTGTGGTTGCATAACAGTCATTTTTTCCATTGGGGGAAGTACAGCTGACAAGAGTTGCATGCATGCAGTAACACCTCTTCCGCACATGACCGCACATGACCGCACAGGCCATCACTGTTTTGATGCACCCGGGATGTTACCGCCTTATATCATATGAGCCAGACGGATCCAAAACCAACATTAGAGGATGTACTTTACCTGACAGGTGTGATGTGCTTTGTGACATGAGCAGGAAGTTCTGAAGTGCAGCATATTGGAATCAGAAAAATAAACACAGACAACATACCACCTGAAGGCTTATGTTGTTGTGGGCATAAATCAACATATGTTTTTGGCACAGTGCGGTATTTGCAAAGCCTGACTGTTATTAGCCCTATTGTGTCTTCTGTCATGGAGTCCTGATGGCAACTTCCAAATGTAACAAAAGGGTGACAAAGCAACTGAAATTTAACTGAAATTAAAACTGAAATAACACGAGACAAAACATAGGTATTGAAGTTATTCGTGTTTTCTAACTATTTGGGTGTGTCAGTAATGTGTGTAAACATTGCAGTAGCGGAGGCCTACATTTTAACATTTTATTTTTTTAACTGAGAAACAAATTTCTCATTTTACATCTATGGTATGTCACACAACTAAATTGTGTGTGTTAAAATGCCTCAGATTTCTGAACACAGTATAGAAATAATGATAAATTAACTGAGACTGTGTGCATGTCAGGTAAATGGTGTAAGGAATGATTTTAATTGCCCTTTTAATTGTCTCGCCCACCTAAGTAAAGGCTGTTAACAAAACTCAGTCACAGCTATGCCAGGACGTGGATTTGTTTCCTTCTCACTTTCCAGAGTTGTACGTTTTTCCCTTTAAAAAACACCCGTGGAAACAAAGGTATGGAGGTGCTCACAGTGCCACTCTCGCGTTCGGAAGCAAGCAAACTACATAGACCAGAATTCCTTTCACCTCTCACTTGTCTTAGCGTTGCCCAGCGACGACGGTGTACGCTTCATGAGAAAAGCTAAATTACTAGGTAGCCGGAACACGGATATTTAGACTTTTTCACAAAGTCCTCACTGTGACTGCATATCAGTCAGGTCTTTAGTACCTCGTCGCCGAGTTTTCATCATGAAATATGACAAATGAAATGAAAGAAACAACGACTCAACCGTTTTCCTCAGCGTCGCCTAGCTGCTGCCCCCCAGGGTCCCACTATGACGCTTCTTTTGCTGAGGAGGCTCCCAGCTGCGATGAGCTGGAAGAAAACAGGGAGATGGAGGTAAGGAGTAGGATACCTTAGCTGGTAAAACTTTGTAAGCTACATGCAGTGCGTCTTTATACTTCTTAGAAATGAACTTTTTTGTTTCAGTTTCTTTCATTTTATTGTTTTCATCATGACAAAAATGTAAGCTATAATGTGTCATTGTACCAAAGTAGAATCAGTGTGAAAAAACGGTGTGAGCAAAAGTGACTGCACATTAATGGAGCAGTTTGAATAAAGCTCCATATTTGTTGTTATGCAACAGGTGAAGCAGGTAACCTTGTGCAAGAGGTCTGGGGAAGTAAAACAACACAGCAAGGTCAAATGGTTTATTATATTCAATTTGCGATGTCCGCATTAAGAGCAATTAGAGTGGTGTGCATCCTTCTTAAGCATAATCTGTGTGTGTAGCAATAGGAGATGCTTCTAGTGGCCTCATGCAATATGAATTGTATTCAAATGCTGATGCCTATAGCTTCACTATTCTAATAAATATACTACATTTTATTTATTTTTATAGTTACAAAAGGATGGTGTTTTAACTGCTGAGGGGGTCTCCAGCTATGTGTCCAACCTTGGACGCTTTGGCACTGGACTGCAACACTTGTACCAGCACCTGTCTCTGCCTGTAAGCCACTTACCTACACAGACAGCAGTTGTAAATGACATTATATGGCTTTCAAGTATGTTGACTGTCTGATTTATCAAAACAAAGCAATCCCTGACGAATCTGTTTACATTCACATCATGTTGTTGTTATGTTGACATCTCTGTTTGCAGTTAAATTTTGAGGCGAATTTAGTTTAACCAAGGTTGTATTTTTCTCTACTCTAGAGTCACAATCTCAGCAACATCTCCGTTTTATGCAATTATGTCCATCTTCAAAAGCTGGAACTGCCACACAATAAAATTAAAGGTGACTATTTGTTATTCTCAGATTGATTTATGTAATCATATTATTTTCTGAATGTTAATTTTGTGCTCTCTAGAACTGTGAAATTTTAACATTATTTAGGGTTGGGTTTTCTGCCTCTCCCTATATTATTTATCTTTGTCAGTTTTGTGTATTCTTTTAAACTGTGCAAGAATTAAACTTAACTAAGCTAAAAAAAAAAACTAATTAAGCATCCTTACAGGCCTGCTATTTATATATGCTTGTGACTTCTAAAAAGGGTATAGAAAGATGTAATTAAGACAGGATTTATTCACATTTTAATATTTTATTTAGATTTATTTTATTCTGTGGCTGTCTTTTTCCTTTGATGAATTTCTCTAACTTTTCTCTCACTACTAGATTTATCCTGTGTGAGCCACATGCCCTACCTCGTCATCCTGGACGCGTCTCACAATGAAATCTCCAGCTTCTTTGGATTCCAGCCACCTAAGAATTTAAAGGTAACGCAGGACCTTGAGCTGACAGGATAAGACCACATTTGTTTGTTGGCTTGGGCTTCACTCTCTCGTGCTATTCCCTCAAGATAGGCTTGGATTTCCATACCCCATCTGTAGTCACTTTGAATATGCTTACAAGGCATTAACTGCCCTTGAATGACAGTGAACTCTAGCAAATTGAAAATTCTTTCCCATACTCTATGGATTTAGTCGAGGTATTTCTACAGTGAGATGTACTGAAGACTTTCATGACTTTGTGTTTAATAGTGTGCTGCTTTTTTTCAGGAAGTCAATTTCTCCCACAACCGTATGACAAAAATGAAGGATTTGTCAGCTTATTCATCTCTTACTAAACTGGATCTGGGCTGTATCCTTGCTGAGAGACATTTACTTTCATCTGTGTGCATACCCCCCCTTTGTCTTTGTCTTTGTCATTTTTTCTATCAGTCACACACTCACATTTTTTTTTCTCAAAACCATATAGCTTCTTTCTTTACCTGTATGCAATAATGTCTATGAAAATATACTTAACAATATTATGTTCAACTGCATTTTTCCCTTGTGTATTATTCTTAACATGCCCATACTCAGACAACAGTTTCGATGAGATCAGTGGTCTTGAGCAGTGTTGCAAGCTCACCCATCTCAGCCTGGCACACAACAAGATCTCGAGGATCAGCGGCCTGGACAGTCTGCCTCTCACACACCTCTGCATTGTAGGTCCTACTTTATTACAGTCGGAAATATGATATCATACATATTGTGCACTAAAGCACATACTTGCAAACATGAATTTAAAACAGAAATCTCATTTGTCTTTCTTTGCCATTGCTTGGCAATACTTTCATTTACATGTATGACATTGCTTTGCGGGAGATTGTTTCCCTCCATGTGTTGTCTAGTATCTACGCACAGTAGGAGTTATTTCAGGGATGTTCTTTCTTATAGCGTGTATTTACCTCATGTGTACTACATTTTCACCTATTTCTGTTTGTCTCTCTATTCTCTCCCCTGTCTTTCTCTTTATGTCTTTGTTTTTGGCCACATTTTTACATTCACTAAAACCTTGGCCCCCTGTTTGAGAATCACCATATGGTCCAACAGCAGGCCTTTTCTCTTTCCCCCTCTCTCTCTCTTTCTGCTTGTGTGTGTGTATGTGTGCGCAGATGCATGTTCTGTCCTTTATCAGTGTTTCCTCATTGTCAGCAGCCATCGGTCTGGCTGTGTCTGCCCCTGTCTGTAGCTTTGCTTTGGGACCAGCTGCTGGTGTTTGAGTGAGCCTGGACCAAGTTCAGGACATACACACACACACACACTCACCCATACCTTGTTCATCCAGCATCCATCTAATCCCTTTCCTGACCCCTCTTCCTCACATGCTGCCTCCCTAAGCAGCACAGCCCTGTCAGCCAGCCTGTTTCACAGCCCATCACAGCACCGACCTAGAGCTTCAAGGGACTGGTGCAGTCACCCACCCCCACTGACAGCAGTCCTCTGCCAGGCAACATGCTTGGCAAGAGCAGGGTGAGGTGTGGCCAGACGGCTGGATAACAACTTTAGTCAGTGGAATGAAGTGAGAAGCAGGCTGGGGACACTGACAAGGGAGGAGTGCCCAGGTCTGGTTCTTTAGTTGGTTAGCGTGCTGCGCTAGCACCTCACCAGCTGTTTGGCTGTCAGTCTTCACCTGTCAGGATTTAGCACAGAGAGGCAGGCCTGCCACTCAACTCAGTACTGAGGGGATAGAAGGTTCAGGAACCCTGCAGAGCGACCATGGCACGTCCTTAATATTTATGAGTGGGAATCACTGACTGTATATGAAGTAGAACTGTGGGTTTGAAACTTGTATGCATGCATATTCATGAATATAACACACTTGCCTCTTTAAATGTGTCCACTATCCTGTCTGTGTTCAGAAGGGGAACCAGCTGGAGAGGATCGAAGGGTTGGAGAATCTGAAGAGTCTGCAGGTTCTCGACTTGTCTCTGAACCGCATTACAAGTTTTTCTGGCCTCCAGAATCTCCACCTTCTGGGCTCCATCAATCTGGAGAAAAACCTGGTATTGATCTTAGAGAACCTTTAGAAAGAATTGGTTAACAGCAAAAATATGTCGGCCTAAATCTTACAAGCGATTAAGCTAATTTATGAGATTAAAATGAAAGATGTAGATTTGCACCACAAATTGAAAATAGGAATAGCTTACCCTGTGAATAAACAAAATACATGTACCATATAGGGAATACTGAGTTCTGGAAATTCTCTTTAAACTCAAATAAAAATGTTGTTTTAGTACCACATATATTGTCACAATGTGTGAGTAGTTAGGTGTTAAGTGTTGTTATTTGAGGACATTTTAATAGGATGCATGGCTGTTTTAGGATCAAAACTGTTACCATTATGGTCTCCCTGCCATGCGGTGAATGAGTTAAACTGTGCCTCATACAGTACAGAGTTGTAACAGATTATGAAATGTCCACAAAATGAGGAGACTCCAATCCGAGTACACTCTTAACAGAACAACAGAATTCTAGTTTGACAAAATCGTAGTCGTACACAAGGTCGAGAATGAACTTTGACGCTCAACAAGTTTCTAATTTTAATAACTGCAAATAAACTATTACGCGGGGACTCCAAAGCATGAATTTGTGGTTTTGTTTCAGGTTAGTGAAATTCAGGAGTGCAAACACATTCACGATCTTTTCCTGTTGAGGGACCTCAACCTGCTGGGAAACCCTGTGCAGGTAACTCAACCCTTTACTCACCACAGCATTCTACAATGAGAACATTTATTTATTTTATTATTTTATTATTTGTGCGGAGATATAAGGTGTATGACAGAGGTCCACTTTCCTGCATCTACTCCTATTGCGTTCTGTACCCAGCCTGTATGCACTACTGCGCTTCTATGATGACTTCCATCTGTTTATGGCTTTTTAAAATTGATGCTGTTTTACCCAGGCACCTCTGTTTACTGTATTCAGTTTGACGACACAGAAAAAGTTTGTGCTTTAAGTACAGATTCGTCAGTATGTTTTTGTAATATATGCCATGTGAATGTAATTGGTAGGAGCAACCCGACTACAGACTGGCAGTCATCTTCCTCCTTCAACATCTGACTGTGCTAGACCAGGAGAAAGTCACTGCTGAAGAAAAGGTATGAATAAACATAATAGTTCATCATTTTGGTAATTTCATGACCAGAGGAATGTTGCAATTTAACAGCACAAACATTGTGTCTCAACACGCCTGACCTCCGTGTATAATCAGGATACTACACTGATCCCTTTTTTTACAAAAGTAGAATGAATGCCACCAACCTAAGTCAACTGTCATGTATGTGGGATTACTTACAGCATATGACACTTGATTACTAACCTTAAATCCCAGGTGTCATCAGTAAACAAGTATGACCCCCCTTTGGAAGTTGTGGCAGCCAGGGATCACATGACCCACCTGGTGTATCAGCTGATGCAGCCCCAGGTGGTCTATGACAGGTTGGTACAAACTTCTGAATGGTCCTCTGCCTTTTTCCTGAATGTAAAGCTTAAGATAAAACGATTAATTTCCTTTAATGAAAAATGATAATACCAAATGTTGACAGAGGTGACAGGAAACACTGTTTAGGAAGTGTGCTCAGAGTGTGAAGGTTTACAATCAAATGTGTTGATCAGTCATAATCATAGAAATTTTGTAAAATCAACTATTAAGAAAGTTGTTTTGAAACATGAGCATTTCACCTACAGTGTTTCTGTATTGCTCATATTATCTACTCCCTAAAAGAAATAAATTAGTTCATGCATCAGCACTTTTTTGAAAGCATCCATCATCAGCACATAAAATGCTGCAGCTACAGTCAATTTAACATTCTCCTCTGTGCTTCCTATAAAGAGCACGTCCATATTGCCCACAAGGCTGCCATTTATATTGACTGTAGGTGCGGCTTTCACGACTGGAGAAGTTTTTGCTCTGGCTTCTTGGTTTAATAAATATAGCTCGTGTTTGGTTAGAGAGAACGTACCTTTAAAGTTAAATTTAATCAGACATCTGTGTTTTTGTGTGTGTGTCTCCAAGCAGTACTCTGCCCAGTGCAGACTCTCCATATCCTATGCTGGTTCTGACCGGTCCTCAAGGCTGTGGGAAGAGAGAGCTGGCTCACAGACTGTGTCAAGAGTTCAGTGAATACTTTGCCTATGGGTCAGTCTCATACTTTCTGTACACATATGACATGTCATGGTCACATGTTGAGTCCTCAGAGGTAGTGTCAGTTAATAGTACTTGCGCTGGTACTAAAATAAATGACTAAATTCAGTAGATTAAAAATAAATGCACATTATATAATCATTGAGTGTTTATTTATTTATCTGCTCTAACTGTGTTATTTAAGATGTAAAACAACTTATGTTATTGGGCACAGTAAAGCTTTCAAAATATATCCACTCTCAACATACTCTTGGTAATAGCATTAGTGGTATGACAAGTAAAACAGTTTTCTCTTTTGCTGACTGCCACAGAAGTCAAACATCTGCCCATGATATTAACCATACAGTTAAGTCTGGTGAACCAAAACTGAAAGAGCACAGATCTGCAAATGTGAGTGTTGATTCTCTGTAGGACTTGGTGGTACTAGCAAGTGTTAATATAAATAATGTATTATACATATTACATAATGGATTAAATGAGCCCTCTGCCAAACCTGTGTCTTAAGGTATCTTGAGGTAATGATATATCCCTGGCTTTCACCTCGAGGTTTGTCCCAGCTCAAAGCCCCCCTACTGGTTTTCTTTAGTGGTTGTAGGGCTGAGATTTTTCACATACTTTATACATACCTCATAAATTATATGGCTGGATATGTTACATGACCACTACCTTGTGTGTGTGTGTGTGTGTGTGTGTGTGTGTGTGTGTCTCCACAGAACCTGTCACACCACAAGGGGGCCCTACTTTGGAGAGGAGAATGGAATTGATTACCATTTTGTCAGTGAGGAAGATTTCCAGAACATGATTCACATGGTGTGTTAGCTTACCAATAAGCTTTTTTTTTTTTACATCACAGACCCTTGAAGTGACTACATGACTAGTATACTATACTAATATTCAAATACTCACCACAAGTGAATTAAATGTACACTGGGTTTTAAAAGTTTTTTTTTTTTTTTTTAGTGTCCTTGATTCACATAGCTCCTTTAGCAAGTATCAGATTGAATTCCCTCACTGGCAATAATGAGTAGTTAGATAATTATTTTTACTTGGATGGATTGATTTTACTTTAACTGGCTGATATTTCATTTAACAAATATACATTTAGTTGAATTGAGCTTTTCTGATAAGGTGTAATGGCTATATTAATAAAATTTTATGACTTATCAAAGCACCTCCTGCAACGCTTGCCATGCAAGTGATGATTATTAGTGTAATACAACTGCACAAGGACACAGAGAGCTAATATCGTCAAAATTCCATAAAATACACCTCTTTTCTTAGAGGGTCAGAAACTGCCAGTGATCCTGATCAGTTTGTATTTGTCAACAGCAACTGGCTCTGAAGATAACAAAATGAGTGGATGAGTTTACTAAGAGTCAGAAAAATGGATGCTGAGGTCGGAGGTCTTGGACACATTTGTTTTCCATCATGTCCCTCTTGTCAAGCTGCCTGTTATGTAAGAGTGGTGGTTGATGACGGGTCATGTCGTGATTTACACAGCAAGGGCTTTGATGCTGGAATTTATGCCTTTTGTCTACTAAAAACAGAGGAAGTGGATCAGGTTAACTTTACAGTCTGTCCCTCCATTTACTTAATTTGTCCATTCTTCTCCTTCACCCTCCATTCTTCTGTTGCCAGCCACTTGGTTTATTGCTGTCCTGTCCCCCCTTTCCTACCCTTCATGCTCTCACCTTGTGTCAGCTGCCCTCTTTCTCTTCACTCCTTTTCCCCTCAGATGTGCTTGTGCTATGCAATCATAACCTCTTGAACCCACCCCAATCAGCCATCTTTAGTACATATTATACTCTTTACTGTGTTGTAAACACAAGGAACACCTGCTGTGCAATTTTGTCTTATTAATGTCCAAGTCTGGTAGTATGGAATCACAAGTATCATGTTTGTAATTGAGTGTTTAAATGCTTGTTGACCTATTTAGGAAGGTTCAGGGACACAAAAAAAAATTCCAGGGAGCTTAAATTCCTGTTTGACTTTGTATCTTCAGGGGACACATAGTATATTTTATGTAAATTATCAGTACAAAATGCTTGTAGCTGCCAAAACATAATGAAGTATATGCACAATGAAGTATAACCTAAGAGTGACTGCAATGATATCATGTAAGGATAAAAGTATTAGGCTTTTCTCTGTGTCCTTGTGTGTTTTAGACACCTCCCCATATCCAATCTGCATATCAACTGCATGACATTGTTGACAGGTGAGGACTGCGAGCATGTAAAGGCGGGGGAGCAGAGAGCAGCCTTGCTCAAACTCACAGTTAATGAGTTTTCTCTACATTATTATTATATCATGCAGTCTTTCCTACTATATGCAATTCTAAAAGGCGGAGAAGACAGAGTTGAGGCTATTTTTACTGGGGAAAAATAAAACAAAATAAATCCAAGTTAGATTACCAGTTTCTTGTTGGCATGCTGTTTATCGCTACTGGCTCCACATGTGGCCATTTAATTGACAGGCCAGTTCCAAGGTTGATTTTACAAAGTCTGTGCTCTCTAATTGCTATGAGTTTAAATATAGCAAACCACAGTAATACAGTCAGTAAAACAATACAAAACAAAACAACACTTTGAAAGCAATACTCAAAAATTACATTTACACAAACAGCTATTAAATTACAGTAATGGAATCCATCAGTTGTATTTATATGTCTGAATTACCTTTTGCTACCACAAACCAAAGAACAAGAAATTACGTGTTTTAGTGATGTCACCAACTGTAATGCATTTGGCCATAAGCTTGTTGAGCGTTATAAATTATGCTGTTCTAATAAAACTGCCCCAAAAGCCGCCAGACAAAAGGTCAGGGGTCGTGTGTGAGAAGTAACAAAGAGAGAGATTTTTGCATTGACCACCAGGTCAAAAGTTCAGTTCACAGGTGGGCATATTACTTTCAGGTTGTTAATCATGACAGAACATGCTGGGGTTGTGTATGTATGTCAAGTATTATGACCACTTTAGGAGATATACGCAGGTCATTACTGTGGCAACGTGGTGAGTAGTGGGGCAGTAAAGTGTTGCACTAAAATGTTCTCTCATTCTTTCCCCTCATAACTGAAAATTCACTTTTAGGGTAAGTTTATCCAGACCATGCAGTATGGGAGCCACAGGTACGGTCTGACCAGAGATGCCATAGAGGATGTAGCCAGAGAAGGACTAGCCTGCTGTGTGCATATGGAGCTAGAGGTGCGTACGGAGTCCATCAAGCAGGCTAATTCCATATGTGGTCAATAAAGCCAGTAGACTGACATAAAGTAGAGATGGAGGATCTTCCAGCAACATAGGATATACTGTATATATAGTCTGTAACATACTCTATACTGTTACTACATGTACAGATTCTAAAGCACAACCAGTGAAAGAAAAACTAAAATAAGCATTCCTTACAATGTCCTGAAACAGCACATTGTCTAACCTCTAATCCTTAAAATGTCTTACAGTTATACAGTTATTACATTTACATTAAATGTGAAAATCTGTTAACTTTAAGTAGTATATAAATATTTAATAAATGGTTTATAACACACTATAATGCAATTGTAAGCAGGTATAATATATTTATTAAGGTATTTGTCAACAACTTAAACTCCTTCTGTGGGCACCCATCAGTGAAGACTGGTGTATAAACCAATTAATGACAATATAGTGAAACACAGTTGTAATAATATAAAATATATCTTCATAAGAAAAGTGATAATTGTCTACAAATACTGTACATTAGTAAATACTATAAAATGCCCTCATATGTGCTTACTACTACATTACAGTGTGTTATAAACAATTAAATGTGTATATACTGCTTATGAAAGCTAAATGGAGGGGTTAAAGTAAAGTGTTACCGTGTTTTGGGTAATTTGGGTTGATCAGTTCATCCAGTAGCATACACTTTTTAGCATACCTACTCCACTGGAAAGAATTTAAACTTAATTTCTGTGCTCTAATCCACCAACCTTAGCAGAAACCCTCAGTCCTGATCTACATCTCACGTGATAAGAAGCAGTTGCGCTTTCTAATTTCTTAAAAACCCAGCAAATATGATTTTTTTTTTTGGGTTTTAAATCTATTATATAAAGCAGCTGCAAAGCATATTTTGTTTTGTTAGAGTGATATTTAAGTAATTCCAAGAGCATCATTGATGTTTTGTTTTGAACCCATGAGTGGAGCTTCTTTGTCTGTATCAATAGTGTGTAAATAATACTTTCAGTGATTCAGGACAAACACTGTGTGGAATACTAAATTGCTTTTACCTGTCTGTGTGGGGGAGTGTGTTGCCAGTGGATTTGAGCTGTTACACTTTTCATCTCCAAAGTTGCTACAGCACAGTGTGGATCAGTTCGAACAGTTCAAATGGAATTCAAAGTTGCAAAAAAAACAGAATATCGAACCCTCATTGTAACAGAACTGAAAACTGTTTGTCTATCCTCGCAGGGTGTGTTCAGTCTGAAGAACAGCCACTTTGAGCCTCGATACATCCTGCTTATCCCCACCCAGGTGGACAAGTACATGGGCCACCTAAAAAGCCGTGGTCTCTATACCCCAGCACAGATTGACATAGCGGTGTCACGTATAGAGATCTACGCCAATACCAACAGGCAACGACTGGGATTCTTCGATAATGTTATCCCCTGTGGTATGGCAAGGAAGCACTTTGTCATTAAAGTATTTTGTTATGACATGAAATGTTTTCATTCATGTTATTTTATGCTGTACTTGTTGATTTAAGTGTGTATTACAGAGCATAATAATGGTAATTTTATATCCTCTGTTGGCTAATCAGATCCATTTAACTATTAACTATTCACAATTCATTTTAAACAGGAATCTATTTTAAGCCAAGAAAACACTTAATTGATTCCCAGGGGAGACATTTTTTTCTTTCTACTTATTCAACCTTTGTATATGATGTTAGTAAGAAAGAAATTTGGAAGTCTTCTTCTGTTCAAAGGCAGTTTGTCATTGTAGTGCCTCACAGAGCAGAAAAATACCCTGCCTTACCCTGGCTTAGTCCAAGTGTCATTGGTATAGGCTTAGATAAATTAGCACACTTCACTAAAATTCATACACTACACTTTCAATCCAATTACCACATGTATTAAGGGCACGTAGCCACAGAATAGCTCTGCTTATCATTCCCCCATGAAAGCACTCAGACATGTTAGCTGTTTTCTTAATGAGATGAACATACAGGGAGCGCAGAACCTCATCACTTTTATGCACTGCTCGCTAGCACCTCATTACACTAAGGTCATCATCCCCATATCTTTGATTCATTACTGTTTGATGGGAGATGCATTGACTCAGTTCACAACCAGGTTTTTTTTGTGTGATGCTGTGTGTGTGTGCGTACTCTTGGATGTGTGACTAGATGACTGGGAAGAAGCCTATCAGACACTGAAGCAGGTAGTGAAGGAGTACCTGTTGCTAGAGGAGCAGGAAGATGGAGAAAACAACAACAGAGCATCCCCTGACAACAACTCCACAGGTGTGTATTTGTTTGTTTGTTCAGATCATCATTAGCAGACTCAAAGCATCAGGGCGCTGATCTTTTGCAGTAAGACACAGGGTGCAAAATGCAGTCAAGTGCATCTTGCACAGTTTTCACTTTTTATTTATTGTTATTTAAAGGGTCAATCCAACAGTTCTTTAATAAAGTCAAAGTCAATTTACTAGTGACAGGAAGCATTACTCAGCCTGTGAAAACAGACATGATCAGACAATATCTTCATTGGCTCTGGAGAAGCTGAAAAAATGGGTGGCATCACTTGTGTAACAAATTGTAGGAGTGAGGTTTAAAAGATGTAAGCATTTACCAGACAGGGGGGGTCTAATGAAAAGATGCTATTGGTTGCATTATGATGGGATGTCTAAAATTTAGTGTTATTGAAACTTGACATATGCTAGGAACTAAAAGTCAGGTTATCTTTGCCTATGCGGCATCAATTTTAACCATTCTTTTTTAATGTCCCTCAACTTTATGAAAGTGCAATACTAAATCTAAGTTCCCCTTTAACACTGCCATCATTTAGATTTTGTGGTTTATAAATAGAAAAATAATGTCTGTAAATCTTTTTTCATGCTCTACATATACAGTTTATGTATACTGTAGCCATCATATACAGTATTAGACAGTATTGATATACAGTATCTGTCTCGTTCTCTCTCAGCATCAGGTCATGAGCCAGAGGAGAAGCCACCCTCACCCCTGTCGAAGTCAGGATCAGGCACACTCACGTCACACTCTGCCACAGCTTTTGACCCCTCAGATCTGTCTTACAGAAACTATTTTACCAAGATCCAGGCAGAGCTCAGCCCTCAGAAGAGCCCCGCTGTGAGTTACAAGATGTCTGATGAAAAATGTTTTGGTAATGACTGTAGACTGTATCAAATTTATAGAAAAGTAATCCTCAATCTTCTAACAGGATGCTGGCTTTCTTTCTCTTTATCACTGCTATACATCACCACTCCCCTGGCCCACTTTCCTCCCATTTTTCCCCCCTTCTCCTCTTCCCGGTAATCACCCTCCACATCAACCTCCCTCTCCTGTTTGTCTCCCCTTCCTGTCACCTTCCTATTTCTTCTGAACTCCTCCTCCTCCTCCTCTCCATCTCTCTCCTCTGCAGGAGCTAGCTTCCATCAGGAGGCGTGAGCAGCTGGTGAGAGAGGCTATTGTGGGGAAGAGTCCAGGGGTCTACAGCCACCTCTTCAAAAGGTTCATTATAAGTACTACACACTCCACTGCACTCCAATAATTAATTTCAAGTGGGCACTCTTAGCTGGGCCAAATTGGTTTAATTGGTGCACTTGTCCTGACTGTGTTTTGATGGTTTGTTTTGGGTTCTTGTTTGACCTTGAGGGTGAAGTGGCAGGTGCCCAAATGATTTGAATCTAACTGTTTGTTAATATGATGGGCTTGTGTAGTGGCACTCTCCTCGCCGTTGTCCTAAAATATACCTGTCACCAGTTAAAACTACGCCAAATATGAATGAAATAATCTGAACATGAAATTGCTTTTCCATATGATTTATACTCGTGAAAAAGATTTTTGAATTTGGTCCTATTTTTTGTTTGCCTCAGCTCTGCTCAATCACCACCATCATCACTGCAGAACCATGATCCTGCTATCCATGTTAGTGAGGACAGCAGGTAAGAATACACACACACACACACCCCCCCACACACACACACAAATGCTCAATGCATATACATTTACAGGTGCTCACACTCTACCAATGCAATGGAAAGTCACAAATAAGGCCAGATGTTGAGAATAACATATTTATATACATCCTTCAAAGGTGCATAAGATTTCACTCTGTATATGGTTTCTAAATTCATAATAGCAGCACTGTGATTTAACATGAGGTGAGAGAATCCAAAGGAAGTCTTGTGGTTTCATAAAAAACAATCTGAAGCTGAAGATTTAGGAGCAGGAAACTGCTTTTGTAGTAGTATTCTTTATTCCCTAGGCCTGTTTTTACAACATACTCTATGTTCACTTTTACAGAGCTCATTCTACTGGTACAAGCCATGTGGGGACAAATCTGAACACAAATCCCACACTCATGCACAGACACACACTTGCTTACACACAAATACACTCATAAATTCTGATTTTATTGCTTTTGCTTCTTTTTGACTCCCCTGTGTGTACATTTGTGCTCAATAAACAGGCTTACTGTGCAAATGTGGATTTAATCAGTCAGGCATTGACATGGTACATGGTTATGTGACTGTGTGTGTGTGTGTGTGTGTGTGTGTTTGTGTGTGTTGTGCATGCAGCTGCACACACTGCTTTCTCTCACCTGTACAAATTAGCATCAAATGAATTTTCTTTTCTTTTCTCAGAACATTTAAGATACATGCAGAGATATAACACATGTTCAGTCAGAATTAATTTGTTGCCTTTGGGGTTCATGTTCAAGGCAAGTTTCACCAAAGTCCTGTCAACACAGTCTGAGCGATACATGCCCCCAGTATGTGCTGTTAGCATTACTCAGCCCTTCAGTATTTCTATAGAGGATTCCAGTCATTACTGCTCTTAATAGGGATGTGTCTTTACTTGTGTGTGTCTGTCTCACTTATTGTAACAGAGGACCCTTTTGTATTCCTCTGATAGGATTTTTACATAGTCTTGTGTGTGTGTCACTAGTTTATATGAGTAAATTAAATCAAAGAAATCTGTACCTGTTTGTTTATTGAGTACCAATCACCATCCCCAAATTAATGTCACATTATCGATATTGTGGGTCAAAAACTGTCAATATCTCCCTCTTGGCACATTCTGCTAAATTTTCTTTTTGCAGTAGCTCTTCGCTCTCTATGTTTTTCTCACTTTTGTCACCGATCCCTTTAACTGGTCCCTTTTAGTTTTTGTTTCACTGAGCACATTATACCCCTCACTACTTTTTCCCTCACCCTCTGTGGTTTGTCTTTTCCACCATCCCTTCTTTTCCTCCTTCCACAAGCAGCCCAGATGAGTCTCGTGCCAGTTCAGCAATGTCTGTGCCCAGTTCAGCCGGGGCCTTGTCTGGCTTAGTGGAGCCGCTAGATATCTCAGTCCTGGGACACGCCTTGGAAACACTCAAAGGTTATTATTGTTTTTAAGTTGTTGTTTTTTTGTTTATTTCTTTTTATGTTGTTAAATATAGAACGCAAAGAGATTTTTGAGGTGCTAAAGGCCAGGGAAATAGACAGTTTAAGTAATTTGTTGTACACTTATTATGCTTTAAGTTTTAACACTAGTCCAAACTATGCAAACTATTTTTCATGTGTACTTTAGTCATTCATTTTATAGTTTAAAAATTCTCCCTTTACTGTCTGTAAATCACCAAAACAGTACACCTGATTATAAGATAATCAAGCTGACTGTATTAAGTTCTAAAGATTTGTTGATATGTTTCCATATCTGTGCTTGCATCAAGTAAAATAATTCCTTTCCTACCTTCAGGCCAATCTCCAGAAGACCCCCATCCAGGCACAGATCAGCTGGCTGTGGACGTGTCTCCCTCTTCTGATAGACGTCCTGGATCCAACGTCAAGGCCATCCTGCCACCTATCCCCACTGGGCGCAAGACCCCTGCAGCACCCAGCCCGTCTCCTTCACCCAGACCCAGCCCAAACCCAGAAGGAGAGGGAGGAGATGCAGACAGGGAGGGATAGCTTTTAAGGTTTTAGTGTGTCTGACATCTATCAAAGTTGTAGTAACATTTTATTAACATTAGAATTAAATGGGATGAAGTCAATCAATCAGTAAATATGTAAAAGTACATAACTTAAAATATAAGCTTGGCCTGTTAATCTGTACCTGCAAAAGTTTACAGTCAACCGCAAAACCACACATTTGTTGCTATCTTACCACAAACTACAGAGACTATGATGTGATACGCCCAAGCCAAACACTTGAGGTTAGATTTCGCTGTCAGCACTTGCCTTTTCCTGTGATCTGTTACTCGTGCCACAACACGTCTGGATCTTTTGCACTTGCTATATACTGTATACATGAGAAGTGATGGCATTAATGACCATATATAAGGTGACTACAGTATAATTATAGGCAAGTTGTGCTTTTCCTCTTTGTAGAATTACTGGCTCAGTGACCTAAAGATATACAGTGTTGACAGACATTATGATTCAGGCTCACACACAGTCTTTCAGTCATGATGAATATAGTAGTGTGTTGAAGAAAACAACTCTTTTTGTCTTTTCATATTAATATGTTCAGATTCATGACTAAAGGAGGTATCTGTCCATTTTGGAAAAGTTAATGTCTACAAAGTATGTGGTACACGTCATGTTTTATAAATGTAGCATTAATTTTCCTGTCAGTGAAGTGGCATTATATTTCCTACTGTTCACTAATCTCATCAAATAGGATTTGCCATTGACATCTATCTTTTATGTGCAGCGTGGAGCATTGGATGATAAATACATCATTAATCTTTATCTCTTCTGAGGGGATTATTTATTCAACTGGAAATGCATTCATATGGAAGCTGTTGACAGGTATTAAACAGTGAGCACCACAAACAAGTTAGTGTCTTCTTGTCAGTTTGTGTGTGCATGAATTTTGCACACAGCCATGCATACTCGTGCACCCATATGTTTGTGTCCATTTTTGATTAATTGTAAATTGGAATTGTCATCTGTCATAGATGTATGCATTGCTTATTTAACAGCCAGTCTGCTTGAAGGTGCATGTGAACGTGCACATACAGTATGCATGTTCTGTTTCCTTGGCTGTACGCGTGAATGCAGCGCTTCTACACACACACACACACATACACACACAAAACACACCTGGCCATCCATCACTGTCTGTCTTCCTCTCAGGCAGCAGATGTTGCAACCCTGTCATAATTCTTTGGTAGTTTGAAACCAGACAGTGTCTTCAGGGCCCCTGGGTCTAACCTACTTACTCTGCAGTCTGCACCTCTTACTATAGCTTATCATAGACTTAGTCTATAGTCTTGAGGAGTTGTCTTCCTGTGCATTACAGATGAGAGGAAGAGTGACTAGGAACTTTACTTCTTGTCATTCTGGATGTGTAATCATATTTACCCTCTGATAATCTATTTTTAATGCATTTGTTACTGCCGTTGTGCCTACCTGTTTGCAGTGTTATTGCATGACTACAATAAGTTATCTGTAATAGCAACAGCTGTATTTCTCTCTCTGTCTGCTGGTTTCTATGCACCATAAACCATTGCAAAACATTGTCCATAACAAAGACAGTTTCAACAGCATACAGTATGAGTGTACAACGCACCACACTGTCTACTGAACCTCTCGTCTTCCCTCACTTCACCAGCTGCTGAAAAATAAACATGTCACACACTTTCATCTAGACATAACTCCTCAAGACAGCAACACTTTTCACCAAAGAGAGAAGGAGAGCACATTTTCTGGGAGAAACAAAGACCTGCTTGCATCTAAGATTCATGTCTGCAGGAAAGAGTTGCTATAGCATATGCAGAAGCATGTTATCAATTTTCACAAAGCCTAATGTTTATTTATTTATGTAATAAATTTTTTATTATATTTGCAAGACTTGAGCTATGGAAGGGAAGAGCATTAATCTATATTTTCCTTCCAGAGAGGATGTTAGAAAGAAATAACAGAAATAGTAAGACATAGCAGAAACTGGAAGCAGTACTACACGAGTTTGACTGACAGAGCAGATATCACCCTTGGCTCTAATACTGCACTGTGGTCTGGAATAGTTCTGTTCATGTGTGAATCAAAAGAGGATGGAAATGACACTGCAAGACTCAGAGGTTAAATTTACGCCAAGGAAATGTGTGTCTAAAACATGTATCACTCTTTTTGAACAGTTTCATTGTATGTGAAAATGATACTATACTATATATATACTAAACTGTACTATACTATATGATACTACACTATACCATACTGTACTATATTATGCTATTCAATAGCTATAGCTATTCTACATTATATGGTACTATAATATATGGTAGTATATACTGTATTATTCTACACAATACTATACCAACATATACTATATTATACTATACTACACTAAACTGTCTATACTATGCTATACTATTCTAGCTTTTTTCATACTGTAGAGCAAGTATGTTTCTGCTCGGCCAACAGAGAAACAAGTCCTTTCTGCCTCTTCTCTACTGTGTATTAAGATCAAAAGACAGAAGCAATGACACATCAAAATCTGAAACCAAATCTGACATCACACACAAACAGTACTGATGCACCCAACTATCTGCATTCCCACCACAACACCCTGCATTTTCAGGAGCTGTGTCTGAAATCTCTCCCTATTCCAATATAGAGGACTGTATTTACTGTCCTCCAGTGTGAATTTTGTGTGCTATATAGTGCCCTCTAAATGTCCACAATGAAAAAAGTAGTGTTGCTGGCATGTATTCTACTTTCTGCTAAGAATCCCATAAATGCAATCTGTTATTACATAAATCTCGGTCGTCGGACACTACACTTGTCAGTGAGGAATAATTATTCAAGTGTGTGAAATCTCAGTTTACTTCTCACTATAGAGTAAACTGTGGAGTGTCTATTATAAACGGAGTAGTGAATGAGGGAATGATTTCGGACAGACTCATGGTTCTTATCGCAATATTTGATTTCTGTTAAATATATGTAAACTGTTTGTACGGTACGTACAAATGTGGAAAATAATTTAAAACAAAGAAACATAGCATACTAAGTAAGTGTGATTTTGAGGTAGCCTTTGAAAGACAAAAATAGATTTCCTGAAATGTTACTAGTTTGTACTGTAAGGAATGGCTAATGTATTCAGTCATGTTCAGCAGTCAGCCTCAGTTTGATATAATGATACTCTTACATTGCCAGAGATATTTCCACACTCCACTTCACTGTGCCAACACAGGATAAAGCTATGGCTGAATCTGCTGTCGTTCTGAGATAGTGGAAAAAACGATCAGGTTTGTTTGAATTTAAATTATTAAAACCAATCAGAACTGTCAACGGTGGGCCTAGGCTGTACTATGCTCACAGGTACTCTGTTTAAATATAGTGCTATTTTTGGAAGTCACTTACACTTACTTACTTAGAGCTTAATTTCTCCATTCTCTACCCAATTTGACAAGGATCCTTCTTGCCTGTTTCAGCACTCTTTTTCAGACACCAGGCCATCACTGAGCCTTATGAGCTGCCACAGTAGTTCAATTATACCCCTGCTTTACAGCGACAGTGATTTGTTACTAGATACAGGGCCAGCAGTTACAGCTAGTTTTCCTTACTGTGGGTTTTCCTTTTAAAATGTCTTGTGAAAAAACGAGAAGAGAGAGGGAGGGTTATGAGGCTGAGAATGGACTTGGAAAATAGTCTATGAAAGTACAATAATATGTTACAGGCGCAGCATAAACGTGGTGACTAACCTTCGCACATGTGGATGCACAGTGTGAGGGAGGAGCAGGGACACGCCTACTCACTTCAAGTCCAAGCATTCACAGCCTTCCTACAGAGATGAAATGATGTTCTCCATCTTTGATGGTCCTCGGTGCTCATAACAACAGTCTTTGGCTGTCTTTGTGTCTTCATTTAAAATACCTGTTTTCTCTATGTGAGGAAAGCACATGTGGTTTGATGAACAAACAGTGAATCGATAGCACTTGTCTGAAACTGAGAAGTTGTATTTTATGTAAGCTTGCATCAGTAATTGTTTTTGTGCAGATCTGTTGTGACCTTGAACAGAGCGATTGGTTAGTTAAAGGGCAATGAGAACGGACAGGTCCCACGTGTTTTGGATTTGTGCTGAACTTGCTTTTTTGATTACTGGACATTTGCTGGCAGTACTGTACATTGGAGCAGCATGGATGACTTACTGCAGCACTGGCCTTCATGTGCAGGATTCTTCACCTTGCCCTTACATAACTTTATCCCTCTATTTCATTCTTTCTGTGACTCTCTTACAGTAGTGAAGTTACTAAGTACATTTACTCAAGTATTGTACTTAACTACAGTTTCAAGGTGCTTGTACTTTACTTTAGTATTTCTATTTGATGCTACTTTATACTTAGATTCTACTTCTATTTCTACTTCTGCCAATACATTTCAGAGTAACTAAGACCTTTATACTCTACTACATTTATTTGATGCCTATAGTTACTTTACTTTAAGATTTTGCACACAAAACCTATGATCAGTTTGTAAAATGTGTTGCGTCTTTAGTTAAAATCACCTCAGCCCCCAACATTTAAATGCTGATTACATGTTAATTCACCAGTTATAATAATCAAAAAATAAAATATGTCTCATAATATACAGTAACACTCTTAAAGAGACCATTCTGTATAATGAGAACTTTTACATTTAATACAGTGGCACATTTTGCTGATGATACTGATGATGTACTGTCACTTAAGTACATTTGAATGCAGGGTGTGTGGTATTCCTACTTTTAGTAAGTTAGTTGCTAATGCTCCATAGACAGGCACAAGGCAGTGTTCATGGTGTAGTTAGGCCTATAAGAATTAGTTTATCATTATATATGTCCCCCTTTATAACCAACCAAAGGAACACTTTCTTTAGGCCTTGATCTGAAGTGCTTATCTTCCCTTGCCAAATGTTTTCTTTCAGTATGTCATCACCCACCATAAGCATAAATGATGCTCCACCTCAAGGGTAAGAATGGAAGCTGTTACCAATGGCAAAGACTTAGCTATTTCAGCAGGAAGACTCCGGATTTATCTCTGCAACCTTTTTCTCTTTGTGCTTGTGTAGAGGATGTTGGAATAGGTCAGGGTGGTGATATAATGAAAGCTTAAATAAGACGTGCACACACACACACACACACACACACACACAACACACACCTCTGCATTAACTCTGCCGCATGATGTGGCGCCACACTCAGTAACTATGGCAACGGCACTCTGCACTGCACCTCCCTATGTGTGTGTGTGTGTGTGTGTGTGTGTGTATAACTCCTCACTGTGTTCCCTGCGGACAGATTAATTCCCTGCCAGATTCATTCCTTGTCAACTTGCTGAAACAAAAAGTTTCTGTTTTAATTAGTTTGGTGCAGTGTCTCGCTTCATCTATCTGTCTGTACAGTGTCTCTCTCTCTCTCTCTCTCTCTCTCTCTCTCTCTCCTCCTTCACTCTTCCTCTTGCTCTCTAGTGTAATTAAAGACAGTCAGTGCAGATAATAGAACCGTAATAGTGTGTAATTGCAATAATCAATACACAGTGCATACTAAGGAACTCGCCATTCATCAATATACAGAGAGGAGGCAGGATGTCTCACAGAACAAACGCATACTTGGCCCTCGTTCATTAACGTATTATTTATGCTGTAATTGGTCATATTGTGTTCTTTAAGTAACAAACATAAAAACAAATATACACTGTATATGGTGGTTTTTATGTACTGGGAGATTATGTAGCAGTTACTATGTGTTAATTAAATAGCTTTAGAGGTGCTGGTAGGCAGATTTAGTTACCTTTGGATAGCTGTTTCCAGTCTTTATGCTAAGCTAAGCTAACTAACTGGTTGCTGGCTGTAGCTCTGTTACAACAGACAGATACGAAAGTGGTATCAATCTTCTCATCTACAGTAACTCTCGACAATGATGCAAATAAGAATATTTCCCAAAATGTCAAACTATTCCTTTAACACCATGGCTGGGTGTTGAACATCAATACTTTTTTGGTACGGGCGGAAATGTTTCCATAGCAAGAACCAAAAGCTGGCATTGGATGTCTGATCAGATTTGTAATTGTGGTTACCATATTCTTTGATCACATAGTTTGTTTTAATTTTAGACTAGATTTTTTAGGCAAAGTTTTTGTACAGCTGCTTGTGTTTATGAACTGCATTAGGAAAGAAGGGTTTTGAAGAAAAACATATTCTGCAAAGGTATAGTAAGTATTGCCTGTTACTGTGCCAAAACTCAGGTATTATATTGGCACTAGTATTGAAAACATTTCAGGCACAACTTTACACAAACAAACACATATCAGATACTTGTGGTTAGTAGTGGCGGACCACTCAAAAGAGTCTTTCTAGCTCTTAAAAAGAAGTTATTGCTGTTCTGAGAGATGTCACTCATCCCTTTTTTCAGCCTGTTTATTTGATTTGAATGTTGCCTCATGAATGTCTGGCATTGTTATTCAGTCTTTCTTCTGGGTGCAATGACAAGCAAACTGTAAACAATTATTTTTATGTACGTGTGCACATACATAGAAATACACACGTCCATGAGTGCATGAGTTTGCTTTGATGAAAATATATCACAAATGTAGTGGAGATACTTTTGTAAAGTAAATCATTAAAAAATTAAAGTATTTTGATTAACTTTAGATTGGTATGCGGAGTATTCATTTTGAAATATAGGCTCATTCTATGTGATATTCCTTCTTTCAAGAGCTCAACCAATAATTCATATCTTCATGTACTAATTCTTCCGTCATATCAGGACACCAATAGTTGGTTTCACAGTACTTTGATAATGATTTTACTCAGTGATTTCCTTTTACTACATCACTGGCTTACAGCTGAAACAAACTTTTCAGACTGTTTCTTACATAAGAACACAAACTAAGCTGCAACATTACATAACACAGGGGATTTTTTGTACTGAAAACTTTCAGCTGTTAGCTAGCTTGCACACATTAGAGGTGACAAGCCAGCACCGCAATAATGTCCAAAAAGTCAACGGAAGACTTGACAAAGGAAGAAAACACACACACAAACACACACATATATACTCCCTCTCATGCCACATCTGGCTGGTCCCCTCAGGCTGTGGGTCAGGCGAAGGGAGATCTGAGTAGGCGGAGGTGGACATGCCCAGACAAATACCCTTAATGGATCAATACTGCCCCCTCCAGGGTGGGCTGACCTCACTTGGGAGCCAGGGAATGGCTGCCTCAGGGGAGCAGAGCCACAGCTGGGCTGAGGAGTGGAAGGAAAAGGAGATAGTTTGACTGTGTTTGTGGGTTTTAGTCAGATGGGATTTCACAGTCTGTGCATGTGTTTGAGAGAGAGAGAGAGGGAAAGTGTGGATGTGTGAATGTGTCCACTTATTTGATCTTTCCTTTGATTTTTGTGGGTTTTGACCTTTGATCATACTTTTGACCTTTGCTTTGACGTTGGCTCCCCAAAGGGTGTTGACAGCAGTTTTCATAAACCTTTTTATCTCCTCTTGCCCCCAACACCCCCCCCCCCCAATCTCTCTCTTTCTCTATGATCTCCCTGGCTTTCTCACCCTTATTCTCTCTTCCTCCTCCATCTCCATGTGTTTCTGTCTTTCTGCAGATGTTACTCTCCTCAGTCTGCTGCTCGTCCTGCTCTACATGTTGTCTCCATCACTTCATGTCTGTGAAAAGTGCTGAACTATACAGTAATAGCCAAAAAGGTAAGATTATGCCACAGACACACCATGTGTTAGCAATAACCTTCCCTTTTTGGTCATTCTTTCTTTCTCTCCCTTTCATGCTGCCTTTTCACTCTGTTTAGGATCTTTGTATTTCATGCTGTCATTCAGAAAGCATTACTTTTCAGCCATTTTCCTCAAGCCTACTCCATTTCCGTGCCACTCCAGCCTCTCTATTCTATTCTCATTACCCTCTCCTCTTCCTCTGTCACTGCATCTCCTGCTTTTACTGCTCCTTTTCACCAGCCTCTCATTTCTCAAAAGTTGTTTCCTTGTACACTCACGGTCCACTTCTCATCAAATCAAGTGATCCACTGAATATTTCCTCTTTAGCATCCCCAGAAAGGAGGAAAGGCCTCCGACTACGCGTCACATTACTGTCCTTGTCCCCCCCAACTGTGCCATGCATATTAAATTAGATCAAAGAGGGACATTTCAAAGGGCACATGATGGGAGAGAAGAGTCAAAAGAGACGATTACAGCAGAGGGAGGAGAGGCAGAGGTGGATTATGAGGACAAAGGTTATGTGACGGTTGTGAAAACCCCCAGGTGTCCCTGCTTTGAAATCCTTCACCCCACCATATGCTCAAACTCTCTAATGAATTTGTGATGTTTTTACTCCTGGCAAGTCAGGGTTTGTGGAGTTCAGTGTGCAAGGTTTAATGTAGAAGCAGCCCATGTCGGTGAATGAGAGAGGGCATGTGTGCATGTGTTTGTGTTTACCTTAATTTTGTTTTTGTTTCTATAAAATCGGAACATTGTGAAGGTCAGTAAATGGCAACCCTACCTGCAGTTAATGAAAACACACGGCAGGTCGTAGATAATGCTAGGAATTATGTTACCATCTTTTTTCTACACTGTTGAACTACATTTACCTCTCCACATCTCGGTTTGCTGTCTTGTTTATATGCAAAAAACTACTTTCCTGTATTTTTATGCAAACACTTACTTTTGTATAATGCACATGAAGCAGCAGCTTTCGTAGCAGCAGTACACCCCCACCCCCACCCCCCGGCCATTTTCCATTCCATTGAGTATTGCTGCAGAGCTCCAGTGACCTGCTCTCAGCAGACAGACAGCAGACTTGTCTCTGCTTGTGTGTGTGTGTGTGTGTGTGTGTGTGTGTGTGTGTGTGTGTCATCTCTCAGCTGTGGCCATAATGCAATATTGTACAACACAAGGAGACACATTCCACTGAGCTCACTGCCTGACTGATGGTGAGGGAGTGCATTTATATTTATACAATATACGCAGAGTCTTCAGATATGAGCTCATATCCTGGATAAGTCAGAAGCAGGTGAATGCATTGTAAACTCTCACCCATAAAGTAACAGAGTATTCTGTATACCACAATGATGCCTTACATCAACAACAGATTAGGTACATTACTATTAAAGGATGAGTCTGATTCTCTGTATTGCTTGTGTAGCCAAAGCCTGATATAGCTTATTTCTCTGTGCCACACACCTCCATTTTTCCCCCCAAAACTATTAAAAACAGCAATGCACAGGTTGATATGTTCCTTCATTATGATGACATGGGCATTGAAGCTGATTTTGGGACAATCTCACATACATTGTACTGCTGCTGTAAATATTACTAGCATACCAAATGTGTATTAATCTGTCGCTGAAAATAGTCCCCAACAAATGTACAATTTACTCTTATTTATATGTTTGGTAAAAACTACAGTGCCCAGCTGTTTTAGGAAATTATTTAGCCTTTTTTAAAAATGAAAGTACAAACTCACGAACTATTCTTAACAATGGTGTTCCTCTTTCAAAGTATCAAAGTAAATACATTCTAAAAGTTTTTTTTGGGCCACATTCATTGTAAAATGGTTCTATTCCAGTACTAATGTGGCTATACTGCATACCTGAATAAACTCTGTACTGTCCTTCACAGTTCTGCTCTGCTCACTAAAGCTGTATTAGGGTTAGGTGTGCACAGAAAGCACAGAATCATAAGTCTTGCAGCAAGCTCCTTTAAACACAATAACCTTTATAACTGTCGTTGGTTTCAATAAATATTGTGTGTTTTTACAAGGGATCAGCACTAACAGTCGAACCTCTGGATTAGCTGGGTGACGCGCAAGCGGACAAAAGCATGCAGTTGTTTAAGATACAGAGCTGCAACAATTGTCAAAATTTTTATGCTTATCTGTGTTTAGCAACGAAAACATAAGTGTTAAATTCAGAGTATTCAAAGATTACCACAAAAAAAAGTTTTCTGTAATTATCTGCCAGATGGGCTGTACAAAAGTTGCCTGTTTTAAGCATTCACCTCAACACTGTCAATTCTGTCTACTTTACCCATCTACTCTCTAAGATGAGGTCGATTTTAATTGGCAGAGTTTGGTCTAAATTCCCATGCTTTTACCTCGCAGTATCATTTCACGGAAACACCTGGATTTACAAGTCAGTAGCTTAACTGGTGTTTGTGCTTTGCAGCCAAATGTTTGGACTGCCAAGTGAGAGGAGTTTGTACAAGTCTGTAGGATGGAGTGCAGCATGCAGGCAGACAGGCACCCTGGCTGATGAATCATGCAAAATAACTAAACACTTAGATAAATGAATGAACGTGCACACACACATACACACACACCACACTGTTAATCTTTTTTTTGAGCTATTGAAGGTTTTTGTTTCCCCCTTGAGCAAAGCGGCATCATATTGTATTTGCATGGTTAAAATTCTCTCTATAGATGCTGCTTGAACAAGTTCAGTCAAATCCTGTGTGAGTGTTGGAGTATACCGACAGAGAGGGATGTTTGAAAGCTAGGCATGACTTCATGCAACTTGATTTTTGAAGATTCTTCCTCTGCATTGAGCTGTGAAGGTGATTACATTTCCATCAGTAGTAAACTTTTTCTCTCTGAATGACAGAAGCACAGTCATGCAGGCAGAAACACATGTCTACCCCTGATGAATTCAAAAAGTTCTCCTCTTTTGACCTCATTCCCTGTCCCTCCCTATCTCTGTCTCTGTGGTCTCTGAAAGGTTCAAAAGGCAAGTGTGGACAGCTGCTGCCCTTTGACTTTAAGGGGTTATCTAGTTCCTAAAAATCCCACATGCATGTAAACCATCTCTCCAGGTCAGACACATGTTCATCACTCCTGAGATACAAAGGGTTGTCTTTCGTTATTAAGGAACATGATCTCTTAGATCTGCGTGAGCTACAGCATATTCGTGATATAGTATATAAACTGTAGCTACATAATCTATAGCTTTTTAACTGACTGGATGGCCTTTTAAGTCATCCAGTCATAATTCTATGTGGCTATAATTAACATAATTGCTGCCTTACATTTCAGTGTAATCTGTATAATCATAACATTATGTACTACAGCTAAATAACATACAATCTGTACAATATTATGTTCTTAATCATACACTGATATTAATCTAGTCTTCAATTTGCAAAAATGAAAAGAAGCTTTTGTTGTTAGTCTCAATTGTAGGCCAAAAATCTATAACAGGCAGTAGTTGTTTCTGTGAGGTTATTGACTCACATTTCTACATGTGTATCTGTAGTGTTCTCTTTGTGTTGATTGTTGGATTCACTGTGACACCGTGTCTTCTTAAGCACAGTGAAGAGAACTAGTTTTTGTTCATTATTTTGATATCCTTTGTCGGCTTCAGAGGGGTAATTGGACACACGCTCATGACTAATTCTTTCAGCGCAGACTTCTGCTGCATCTCAATTCTCTGCTCTGGTGCAGCTTGTCCCAACAAACCAGCGCTCATGCTGCAACCGCTGTTTTCTTCTGTTGCCATGACAGCTCGTATCTCAGTCGGAAGTTGCATGGTTTATATAATTAATTAATCATGACAAAAACTGTCTGCAAGGCGAGCACTGAGTGTATGTACACCACGGGTATGGATGTATGTGTGTGTGCGTGCTTTTGTCTGTTTCTGTTTTGGTCACACTGTGGCTTATCCTGTCTATGTGCATCTCTGCTGTGTATGTGTGTGTGTGTGTGTGTGTGTGTGTGCATGTGGGCATGTGTTTGTGTGTATGTTTGTACTGCTAAAAGGCTTGGCACAGAGCAGACATTTTGTAGTTGGCAGCAGTGGGTACTCTGCCCAGCTTGTATGGTTTATGGATGTGAGTCAGAATTGCATTAGCCTCCGGCCAGAAGAAGACTGCCCATCTTCCTGGTGTGAAACTCCAACAAATGTGCCCACACTGACAGCATTAAACAGAAACTGATACAAGCATCAAAGCCATCTGACACACATCTCATGCTGTCAGTCTATCAACAGTTACATGAACACCACACAAAAGGAGGCAGGAACGCAAATGAAATACCAGCATGGGAAAACAAGGCTCCGAGCCTGATTTCACGCTACAGCAGCAGGTGACATGTCCTGATTCTGAAAGTTTAATTGTAAAATGTTCCAGAGTGTAGCTGGTCAAAGTTCAGCTCAGAGTTACTAATACATTTCAGACAAAAACACTCTACCATCTCCGTTTGAGCTCAAGCTAATAATATTACTGTAATATACCCACCAATTATACGGAACACTGTATAAATAAATAATCAATTCTGAATTTCAACTGAAAGCCTCAACTTTACATAATTAAAGTGCCATGTGAGAAATCTCACAATTAACATAGTGCCTTACAACCAGCGGCGAAAGCAATGTTTGATTCTCATAACCTCTGTGATGGAACCAGTGGAGCGAAAAAAGGAGGTGGAGAAATGAAGATTTCAGAAATGCATTAAATCTGTATTTCATCAAATTAGAAGTAGAAGCTCCTTGAGAAGCTGCCACGAGGCATGAATGGTGAATGACCAAGGCTCTCCCAAACAGAATATTAATAGGTAATTATACTCACTTGAACCTCCATTGTGTACATTATAGGCCTCGGAAGTAACACAGTAGTTATGGAATTGATATAGCTTTTAAGAAAAGGCAACTGTCACATAAAGGATGTCTACATAGTTTTTTTTATTTTTACCTCTGTATCTGTATTTTGGGAGGCGAAAACTTGGCATGAAGAGTATAATTTCCACTTAGAAGAAGCTATTGTATAACCAAGGGTGTAATTACCTGTGATTGATATTTTTATTGGGCTGTCAGTAAAGTTGGCCAGCCCATGGGATTCCTAGTGAATGAGGGCTACACACACACAAAAAAGACATGCGTACCTGTGTGCACACATTTTTTATTCTTTTGCCTTCCATATTTGCTCCCAGTTCACCCAACTCACGCACGCTTCCTCCTTCTGAACTCCCGACAGCTTTGCTAAATTACTGTGCTTTTGCTTGTTTTCACTGCCTCTTCTTCTTTCTTCTTCTTTATTTTCTTTCTCTTGACTCCCAATGCACATGATTGTTTTCTGGTTAGCCTACAGCATGAATTTAATCAAGGCTCACTTTTGTGTCAGCACCTCTCGTGACGAGGGAGGATTTAGGCTCACTTGGAGAAGGAGTGCAATTAGCTGAGACAAGGCTAGTTAATCTTCCCCATCTGAATACCCCCAACAGGTCCACAACACCTTTTATTTCTAATCACACCTGCTGCTGAAAGACATTTAGGCCCGTTCACCCATGATGTAATTGAGCCAGGGAAGCTATCAAGACTGTAATGTGGTGAATGTTAACAGTGTAAGGTGTTGGTGTGGGAAAGATTTGTTAAGGTTATGTTCTCCTCAAACTCTAAAGTGAAATCAGTATTGACAGTAGTAGCTTCTCTGTCTTCACACTGATGTATAGAGATATACTCACAGAGACACACTCACCTTCGACTGTAGTGAGAGTGGTCCTGATTGATGCGCTCTCCTGAACTTCCTTATCATGTGCTGAGGGGTCAGCGGCAGGGCCAAACCAGAATATACCACCTTTTACTCTACATCAGTATAGCATCTCTCACACAAATGGTCGCATGTAGTTTGAATTAGTAACCATGTGCTTTTAACACACCACCTCAACATACTGTAACATGCACAGTGAGTCACCATAACATCAAATTGGACAGATAAGAAAAAACTTTATGTGTGCCTTATGAAAATGCCACTTTGCTGACACTGTGCACGCTCATGAAAGCAGAAGTAGCTGTCAATTTTACAATTTGATCCACTAAGACTGCAGAGTGAACATTTAGAAAGCAACATACTGCAGTGGTGTTGCATTTAAATCCCTTTGTAGGAATTGAAATGGTTTCGGTGTGTGATGTTCTTGGTGGCATCTGGGAATTATTCATACATGAGTTTCTTATAGCTTTGAAGTTCGATCAGCCTGCTATGTCCCATTGCAAGAGGAGGAGGACATTTTGGTTGTCTAGTAAAAGACATTTCCATTTATTGCAGATATATTTGAGAAGACTGGATGGTCAAGTTTATTTATTTACCTGTTTAGCTACTGGTTTAATTGTTGCAGTTTGTTAGATGTACTTCTGTTGAAAGGTTTGTATGTTCTGCGTATGCAAATACACACATGCTTTCTTGGTCTTTTTACAGATGCAGCTACAGCACATGAGTCATTTTCTACATGTTTTTCAGCATTTCTGCTACCTTTGTTTGGGAATCAGTGTTGATGCATTCACTGTATATAGATGAATGGAGATGGAGACTACTTTAGCAGGCAGGCCATTCTGTATCCCTGTGAGAGGTGGGAATGGATGCTCTTATATACAGTATATTGTAATAGCTTCATTGCATATATAGTTGTACTTTCGCATCTACACCATCTAGAAATGCATCTCATCCACAGTGTGTGTGTGTGTGTGTGTGTGTGTGTGCGCGCGCGTTGAGTTATGACATGTCAAGACTGACAGCTGGCTAAACCCTATTAAACTGGTAACCACATTCCTGGGTTCCACCATTAAAGGTGACCCAATGCCCCTCAACATACACAAAACACACACACACACACACAGACACACCAAATGAGAGGGACTTGTAAAACATGAGAGATTTATCCTCTTTCCTCTCCTTTCTGTTTTGAGAAGGTGTTCTACAAGCTATTTTGGTTGGGTTTATGTGTCAGTATACAGACCTTGAATACAGAGGTATGAGGGGAATACAAGAACTCATGCTTCAACAAATTGATCATGTCTGGGTTTGCTACCTTTATCATCTGGTATTTTGCTTATTTGATGTTACAGAATCTATTGTTAGGATGGATATAAAATTGGGCAAATGTAGAGTGCAAATGTAGTTTAAATCACACCAGGGATTGTTTTTTAAAATAAAAAATGAACAGCCATAGACAAATGAAACAAGCAGTAAAAGACTGGGTCGGTAAGGTGTCAAATCATGAATATTATTTGCGTCACTATTTGCAGAGGTCATTCAGGGGTTCTACTTCTACACATACACAAGACAGTTTTAGGTGGATCGTCTTACAGTATGATTGTGGGTGATGGCAGACTTAACCTCAAAGTCCTTAACATCATTTTACCTAACTGCTTATTCCGTCACCCTGAAGTGAAAGCTTGGCTGTCTGTGCCTACGCCTCCATGCACCACACACACATGCACTGTAGAACAGCTGTGATGGAAAGCAGTAGCAATGCATTCCTAGAAGGGTCAAAGCCCATCAGGTACCCCTACCTCTCTCTCTTTCTCTATCTGTCTCGCTCTTTGTCTAAATTTCTCTGTCTCTCTCCCTCCCTCTGAGCCAACAGGTTGCAGCAGCCTCACCCCCACCCCTCTTCCCAAACTTTTCAGCGCTTCAGCCCAGGAAAGAAAGTCTGTGTCATTCATCCACTCTTACACACATTCAAACACACCTACCTCCTCTTTCACTCCAATACAGACACACAGATACACTCATTGATTCTCATGTACCATTCAGTCGATTATCTCTGATAACCCTCTGCAGGAATACAATATCAATTCCAGACTTTTTTTTTCCTGACTTGGATGACATTTTTTTGGTGTATTTTAGGCAATATTTTTCCCCTGTTGACCGTCAAGAGGTCACCTGGATTGGGAAGATAATGATGATTCACTTGTCTGCAGTGGTAAGTGAGAATGTGTGGGCCCATTTTAGTCCATAGTCAAAACCCATTACTTTAACTGCACTTTAATGTGGTGCTTTACAGAGTAGTTTTGAATTCTTAACCGCCCAGATACCCTTTCTTACAGGCTAAGTGTCTGGACTAAGGCCAACCCGTTTTATATTGAGCCTTTACTGCATGCTGTTTGCCTCTTTTCTTGTTGTCTGAATTGCCTTTATGTGACAAGGTACAGTAATTGCTGGAAATGTGCCATTCCAATCAGTCTAAGAACATGCACTTACAAATACTCACACTGTCCATGCTGTGCAGATGTCCTGCATGCTTGCGTGTGTGTTTGTCTTCGGCATGAGCACTCTGCTTCTCTGCAGAAGTTAATGCAAAGATTTTACACCTTCAAACTCAATAGGAGCTCAAAAACAAGATGTCATGCATTGTATAGTCATGTCAGCTCCAGTGCATTCATGAATAATAAGAGCATACCAGGTTGTTTGTAAGAGCGTTGTCAGGAGATGAAACCATGTCGAATGAATTGCATGAATCCCATGCATAGACTTGTCTGTGTTGGCTGACTGCAAATGTAAAGTGATATTAAGACAGGATGCTGCAGCTTGTGAGCTATGCATAAGCGTGCATGCTTGTATTTGTTTGTGTGTGTTTTAGCTATAGATAAAGATAAAGACATCTGCTATCATACATTGTAATTCTGAGCTGTGTATGTCTGTGTGTGTGTGTGCCATTTCACTGCTACCAGTTTCTTACCTACAGGGATAATCCATGCTGTGAAGTGGTGAGGTGGAAAATGCCATTATGTAGAAATAGCTGACGTGCAGTTAGACTTGCAGGGCGCATGATGTGTATGTGTGAGAAAAGGACATAGGGAACAGAGAGGAGGTATAAGGTCCAGATACAGTAAACTTTATTTTGTAACATTATTTAATCCTGTCCGGGCAGTGATAAACTAGAGGCCTCGGACACAATGCACACACTTTCTCCTTGGCCAGGCTGGACAAAGTTCTTGTGATCTCAGTGTGGTGTGAATGATGGATGCAGTCTTGTGCAAGTGGTTTTTGATGTGGGATCATTGCAAGCATGTTGTCTCTGACTCTGGCTTATGATTGCAGACACTGCAGGAATGTCATGAGGTATTGTTGGAATGAGCTGGGATTTTTAGCATTACTGTATGGATGGCAATGTCTTTCTGTCAGTCGGTAGGTCCACCACTTCCAGTCCAAACTGAAATATCTCAACAACTAATGTATTGATTGCCATGAAATTTTCTACAAACATTCATGGTCCGCTGTGGATGAATTGCGATAACTTTGGTGATCCCCTGACTTTTCCTCTATTTTCCACCATCACACCAACTTTTTTATTTGCCCAATAATTTGGTTTATGACCAAATACCTGCAAAACTAATTCCCATCATCCTCTGTTGTTTTTTCTGTTTAGTTCTAATTAGCAAATAGCATGCTAACAGACTAAGATGGTGAACACAGTAAACATTATACCTGCTCATCAGCATATTGGCATTGTCATTGTGAGCATGTTAGCATGCTGATGTGCCTCAGAGTTGTACAATCTTGATCTTATTGCAATTTCTGTAGGGGTGGGTCATGTTTTAACTTCATTTAATCTTTTCTTAATCATTTGGATGATTTCAGAAACACATTTATGTCAAGCTAAGACCAAGGCGCCTTCATTTTCCGCTGTATTTTTGCACATTGCTGAATGTTCGCTGCTTTCTTCAGGAAACTTCTGACACCTTTAGCCTGAAGCTTTCAAAGTTGTTTCATCAAATTGAAGCCATCGTAAAACTCTGAGGTTCTGCTTGCCTGCTGCTTTGAACACCCATGCAAGCCTATTTAAAAATGACGCTGTAGGATAGATACAAGGGTTACAGTTACTGTAACTGTGTACTTCTGCACTCGCTGTCATTCATCAAAAGACACACGTTTGCCCTATCTACTCTTCAGTAATAAGAAGATACATGCATAGACAGATCTTAGACCTGCATTGGTATGTGAGGGGGAGAGTGTAGTTTTTTGGCTGTCTTACATTAGAGTTCAAGCCCTGCCAGCTCTCACTTCCATCTGAAGAGATTATAAATTAGTCAGCCTTAAGACATTCTGGCTTTGTTAGACCAGGTGGTCAAAACAGGGGGAAATTTCTGGAATTCAGATTGTTTCACATTGATCTGATTTATTTTTTATATAAATATGCTCTGATGAGGAAACATTGGAAGTGATGTATTGGTGGATAACGTGAAGGATGGAATGTGAATCTTTAAAGCCAAAAGAAATCTGTGATATTTTCATCTTACATATAGGAGTTGAGTAAAGTTTGATCTCTCTTTGATGTTATGCTTATGAATTTGCAAAAGCACATGCCCATACAGTACACACACGCACAGACACACTTATGTAGAGAGACGTGAGGGGGTTAGCAAGCTAATGTAAAACATAACAGCACGAACCATTTCCTAGATCACAGTTAATGCGCTGAATGTGTTGTTCTCTGATGGAGGTTCATTCTTTTCAAATGGGATAATCCGTTACTGCTGCATGATTCCTTTCCTTTGTGTCGTGTGCTGATTTAAGTGTTGGGTTTACTCTACTCATTGATTATGCTCACTTAACTGAATGTTGTTGTAGCTCTTTCTGTTGATACATTTCTGTGGTCCTCAGTACACATTTAAGGTTTTAACACATTTAACACATTTTGGCTGCAGGATCCTTGAGCTGAAGTCAAAGTGGACCATTGAGCAGCACGAATGCAGTAAAGATTCTACAATAATTTACTATAATTGCAGTATACTTCCATACTTGCTTTTAAATATCACCTTTCAAGGTTCACGTCTCAGTGCGAGATAATATGCCAGTAAAGCAGCTGCAATCTTTCAAAGGGACTGAATTGCCTTCATTCAGTGTATTGTGCCAAATCAAAAGCTAGCCTTAGGGCTAATCTCTTTCATGCTAACCTGAAGTTTCCTCTTTCTGTCGAGTAAGAAAAAGAGGAAGATATTCTGAAGTGTTACTGTATCTCCATTTACTCTCATAGACAGCTAAACTCTCCCTCCATCTAGACTGCTGTGAACAATGACTGTGCTTTCCCCAGTGAGGCTCATCTGTACCTGTCCTGCTGTCATTTCTTAGAAACACTGCCAAAAACCATCTCCATTCACCCGTCTCCCACACAACCACAACTGAACTTAGATTTCCAAAAGTACTGGTAAAAAGAAAGCTGAACAGTATGAATGTCTATGAATGTACAAGTAGCTTTGACAAAAAGAATGTGCATGATCACAGTGAAGCAGAAATTTAAGACCACCACATTTTGGATTACAGATAAGACAAAGTCAGGTATTTGTATGTGTGTGATTGTGTTTTCATTCATCTCTGTCTTTGTAACTGGATATGATTTGCCCACATGCAAGTTGAGATAAGAATTTAATTCACATTTTTTTCCCACAAATTTGCTATGGTGTCGCCATGTTGTGGTCAAACATGAAACACCAAAACACACACACATACACAAAACATAACACAAGGCAGGTGGAAACTGTAATTAGACACACTTGGTATTGCAGATTTGCCATGGGGCTACATTTTTTTACCAAATGCAAGGTGGTATGCACACACACATTGGAAGCGATTAGCCATGCTGTCTCTGCCTTAGCTTTGTAGATAATCACCTCTGCAGTTTGAGTTCCAGGGCATTGCAGGCCCTCAGGGAGTTTGGGTAATCCTCAGTCTAGGACAGGTGCACATGGTACAGAAGTTTGACCAGTCCAAACATCTTTTGCACTTGTGGAATCATACAAGAGCTTCCTCGAACCTGTCACTCTGCTTGAATTTACTGATCAGCACTGTGCATCTCTCCTCTTCAAGCTGCTTTAACTGAAAGATTTCCAGTACTGTTTTGCTTTTAAGAGATTCAACAGACTGATCAATCATATTTTGACATCTTTGCCTTCAGTCCAATAAGCATATTCACCAAGCAGCACAAAGTTTGACTTAAACGTAGCCTAAATCAAAGCGTGGCACCCTTTATGAACTGTCATTTTCAAATCATGACGGGTTCTCTTTCAGTAATATATGACATATGATGAGACACTTTATCTTACTTCCTTGCGCTTCCATATTCACAACTTCAGCTGTTCACATGTATTAATGTGTATCTGTGGGAAAGCAAGCCCACCAGTTGATTTGTTATTTTTTGGCCTTATGATTGTAAAGAAATAAGTCACTAAACACTCACAGGTTTGATCCCTTTTATATTATGTTCTTATCAACAGCCATTTGTACTGCCAACATTAAGGTACACTTAAGGTACCTTCAATGGTACAAAATTTCAATTCAAGAGATGCCAAAGGATTTTTTCATTGATGAACAGTATAAACAATGTCAACAAAACAGTGACTTCCATCCAGGTCAACCTGCAGGTTGACTTTGGAAGAAACTCTGCCTTTTAAGACAGTCATAATGGATTATTGGGGTAATAACTTAATAATGTTCATGTATGTTCGTAATGCTTAGACTTCCCAATAACTGCCTTTAATAGCTAGGTTAATATTGGACAGTTTAAAAGCCCTTTTGATGCTTTTATTTCCATGGTGTCATTGTTGTTGTTGTAAAACGGTTTACAGGGAACGCTCCTGTCTGCAAATGTACGCATACAATGATGGAAGCGAGTACAAGATTATGCTAACCTAATGTACATTGGCCTAAATAATTACAATAACAATAAATAAACAAGAAAATGATTGGATTTATTTCTAATTATATGGATAATTCCATATCATTGCAGATGGTGATATACCATACAGTGTAATATTGATTAGATCCAAATGCATGCTGCAAGTTTCATGAAAAAGATTTATTGACATGACATGTAAAATGTATTATGTGTTGTAAACCTGTCTGAAAGTCTGCAGCATACGTCAAAATTCAGTTCAGGTGCTTACCAAGACATCCCTCCTTGTACATACATTTATTCAACACTGTCACTGGAGGTATGCAAGAAAAACCTCTATGGCTCATGAGAGTCATGAGTCCTTTACAAATTTAACATGGCATTATGTTTTATCTTTGAGTGCCTCTAATGATTTTTTCCCACTCTCTATTAATCTGTATACTTTCAGATAAGAGGAAAGAAGAGCTGGAATTGATGATTGTGGAGTGGACTTTAGGAAGGTGATCTGTGAAGAGAAGAACTGGGAGGAGGAGCAGGTGATCGAAGGAGGAAGAGGAGGAGAGGAAGAGTATGGGCCTCTCCTCTGTGTGGATCTTTCTACTGTCCCTTTCACTCTCCCATCAAAGTGTCACAGCGCAAGTTGAAGGTAAAGGTTGACATTTCTACACCCAAAGGACACACACAATTCATTAATTTGCCTCTAATGTTCCTTCTATTTATTATTTTCAACTACCGATATAGCACCATCAAGCTTTTTTTTATTATTCAGTCACTGATTTATTCAAAATTTCACTCAGTGCCTTATGGGCCCGTCAGTTGCTTAATTCTGAGTCAAAGCCATATGTCTGATTCCCAGCAATGTGCACAGAGCTATGAATTGATGATGCTTAGGCCAAAGAAAGGGCAGGTGCTCAATGAGCACAGTCTGTGCGAGTGCTCCATCATTAAATCTCCACACATGGATTGGTACACGGGGCAGACACTAACCCAGCTCCAGTTTCTCTCCAGACTGTGTCTAGTCAGGGAATTTAAACATCTGCTAGCCTCATGTACAGTATAGCAGTCTGTCTGCCAGCCTGTCAAACCCATCGCTTAGATACAGAACGTTGGCCTCAGGTGCTATTGGATGTCACCAAAAGGTCAATCAGCCAATCAAAAGTTAGATTTCCTTTACCTGGAAAGTGGTTGGCAGAAAGTGATTGGTAAAGTTGTTGGGCAGAATTATGGAAGGATATAAATAGCCCAAGGCCACATTTGAAGGTACTCCTCCTTTGTAGCTGTTATCATCGTTAATTCTTGACAGTGTTAATTCACATGCCGTCATATCACATCATATGACTGTCTGTAGCAACCCTTAGGGCGTAGCGTTTCATATTACACACAAAAGGGTCGATTTCAAATCAATGAGCCAACTGACACCTTAAAGCTCCATTAATCAATATTTTTATATTAACAATTAATTAAATGACTGTGTGTAATGTGGGTTGCTCACAGTGAGGAATTATCATCCAACTCTACAGCTCTAGGGAGTTTTTAAATCTGCAAAAGATTCTGAGTCAACTAAATTATCTTTTTAGTTGACTTTTTTTTTACCCGTTTACTCAAATCAGATCAGACATAAACATATGTGCAAACAAAGTTCAGAAACAACAACCATTTCAGATCCGGCTCCTCTGGTTGACCTAGGTGTCAACTTAGTGTCAGCCAGCTGGTTAGTAATAGGCTAAATGGTCCTCTCTATGCTTTTGTTTTCAACTACAAAATGGACTGCATGACATTCAAAATAGAAGCACAACATTATGAGTAGAGTAGTAGACTGACTTGCTTGTTAACATCCACTAACTGTGCCGATGGGGTGGGTACATCAAACAGATCCTGAGGGATTTATTGTACATTTGTCACATCGACTGTGAGAATTTAGTCTTTCTTTCATTTAATATTTCTGTCCTGCACTTTGTAACTTCTCTGCAAATGACTGCAGTGTCTTCTTCTTCTTCTTCTTCTTCTTCTTCTTAGAGGAACTTTTACATTCATTTGTCTGGATAAAATCTGAACCTGATGGCCCTTTGAGTTTCTTAGACTTGTGCTCTCTGATGGTTTGCATCTTTTCTCTTGATCTTGTTGGAGCTGATTGCAGTAGTGCATCATTATTTCTTAGACTATTTCTTTCCTGGCAGAATTTTCTGCAGCGTATGCGGTAGCCACTGAGCTACATCTAATGCGTAAATCAATGGTGGTCTAACACAGAGGTTTATACAACCTTTCAGATATCAGCATAGATAACCTTCAAGAAAACTTTCCTAATCCCTCAGCATGTGTTGTCTCCTTATCCTTGGCATGTGGTTCTCACCTGCCAGCCCAGACAGACAAACTTCTGGATAATTGATCTTGTTTTCAACCTCAGTCTGTGTCTGTCAGATGGAGACCAGCCTCCAGTTGCTTCCTTGCTCAAAGTCTCCACCATGTTTTATGTGCTTTTACAGAAATCTGTGGAGTAGAAAAGGTATCCCAGTAAATGGAACAGCCACATGTGTATGCTAAGGTTGTTGGCTGCCTATATGAGGCATTGTTGTATCCTTTGCATTTGCTTAAGTGGTTTTAACTGTGTTTTTTGCATCAGAAATGAACCCACTATTGCTGAATATATGACACTAAAGCAACTCAGCACTAGAGAAGGTGCCAAAATGGTATTCCCAGTGATATTTTGTTTCCTTGGTGTGTGGCCAGAGATGTATAGGTGTGTGAGGGAGAACATAATGTTAGGTTGCCATGGGCTGGAGACATATGTCACCCCCAGCGAATACTGGGATTGCAGCCAAAGGAAGAAGGGCGAGATAATAGAGGCGAGAAAGCTCTGTAATGAAATAGAGCATAGCAGAGAAGCTGAGTTATCACTTACAAAACAATCAGTGGTGCCTATCTCTTATTCACTAGCCTAATCAATGCTGTCGTCACTGTGGTTTATTGCATGTGTAATGCCAGAATATTGACTCAGAGGGCATTTGCACATGCTGCAGATTTCTGTGTGGGGTTTGTGTGTTTGCTAGTACAGTACTGTATATTTATGTGGGAATGTGTGCAGGCATGTGCATCTGAGATACTGAATGAGAGCTAATGTATGTGTGAGTGTGTGTGTGTGCATGTAGTCAATTCATCAGTGTACCTTTTTTGCATGTCTGGCTTTTTAACTCCACATTAAAACACATCTGATTCCTGCCAAATGCAGCAGATCCCTATGTTAAATGCAATTGTTTGCTTGAGCGAGGGCACTGACCCTGATTTTGGGTGTGTTTACCTTATTATTCTATGCGTTCCTCATCGCTGTACTAAAGTTTTATTGCTGGAGTGCTCAGAATATTGATAGTCTCTTTGGCTCACTTGTGTCTCATTAAAAATTCATGGGGATTTGTGTGGTGCTCTGGCTGCATGACAGAAGCAAGTGAAAGGAAAATCTCAACATAATGGAACAGCACTGCTATCTGGTGGTCAGTACAGGAATAAAATATGAGTTATACTGCTTAATTACCAGCCTTACCCTTTAACCTTAAGAAAGATTTACTTTGGATCTTGTCCAGATTCTTTTGATTATTAAAGGGTTAGGGCAAGGGCATACAGCTGTCTTTAATTTTTCAAACATGCATTCCCCTGCTTTTCACTCTTTGGTATTTCGGCACACATTAATTTATTCATTCTTCTCCACTCAGCATGCAGGACAGTGGTGCAGGCAGACATAGTGTTTCTGGTGGATGAGTCATGGAGTGTGGGCCAGACCAGCTTCTCCAGTGTCAAAGACTTCATCTCAGCCATCATCTCCTCCTTCCAGGACAGCGTGGTGGGAACTGAGGGGGTCCGCTTTGGAGTCACTGTCTTTGGGGATGTCCCGAGGTAAAACTCAAACACAAATACACAGCACAGACCGATATAACTAACTGCCGTCAAGCCAGACTCATTTAACTTAACCACAGGTGATTGTTACGTCAGAAAACTTCAATAATTAATAACCAAATTTTAAAAAAAAATTGTTTAGTGATTTTGTATTATACAGAGCATTTTCAAGTTCAGAGTCCCAGGAACTCTAAGACAAGATATACACGTATACTGATGTTTGTATTAGCTATTCCATTAATTCTACATGATCCAGCTTTGCTTTCCCTTTAATCCTTTCCTTGCAGAATGCGGATTGCTCTGACAGACTACAGCTCACTGGATGAGGTGCTCAGAGCCATCAGAGACCTCCCCTACGAGGGTGGATCCAGGAGGATTGGTGATGCCCTCCAGTTTCTGGTTGACCCTGTGTTCAGCCCTGCCATCAGTCGAGACCATACCCCAAAGGTACAATGCTTCAACCGGGAAGATGTAAAAACTCATCCAGGGTACCTGCGTCATCTGCCATATTGGGATTGTTTGGCATTCAACGAGTTTCTAGCACACCCACAGACTTGGAGCAAAGCATAGAAAAAGCTATTCTGTTACCTTTGAAACAGTTCCACAAATTGACTACACTTACTGTAGGTAATATCAAGCAAGAGCAAAGGTAAAAGAGGTCACGTCACTTTAAAATAAAGTTCCTTAAGCTTCTTCCATGCACTTTAAGAACGGAAGATCTTGTAAAAGACAAAGTGTTGACACACAAGCAACAGGAAACCGATTGATTTTAGATTACAACCCACACTGCAAAGACTTCTGCTTCCAGCTGGCCATCGACATGCATATATTGTGTGTTCTGGCCCTGTGTGAAAGTAAATGACTAGTCAGGATTCTGTATTTGTACTCCAAAGAACACTGTGGAAAAGAACAAACAAAACAAACTGGTCTAACATTTTCACACCACTGTGAATCTGATCAAACGGTCTTGCTTCATGCCTGGAATACAAACTGAGAGTATGTCTGATAGGAAGTTACAACTGGCAACAGATTTTGGTTTGGTTTGGTTTGTCTTTTGTGGCTTGTGGAAGAAGAAAAAGAAAAGGTGGAGGCAATAGATTTAGCCTCTGCCGAGGATTCAGCATGCTCAGTCAACTAACTGGCTGTCCGTAAGAATTGATGGTAATCCGAAAATGCCATGACAGAGATTGACCGGCTTTGTCACAGGGTCCCAAATGCAATAGTCAGCTACTTAACTAACCTTGTCTCAGAAATGCCTTGTCATATGTCCAAATGACCTTCCAACAGCTCTCCATTTCTGTCAGCTAAATTTCTCTGACAGCTTGTAGTGTAGTCTCAGTATAACGCAGCTGGTTAGCATTCCAATCATCCCTCTATCTCTGAGTGTGTGTGCAAATCATCTTGTAGCAGCACACTTGGGAACACACATTCTCTGCCTTCCCACACGTGTGGGAAGGCAGAGAATTGAGGATTAGGCAGATATATTGAATTGTACAGCCAGAGCACATGCAGAAAAGCAGCTACATTCTCATACTGATGCTTTCCAGCCCCCTTCTTCATTGACGGAGGGATGAACTTTGAATGAACTGAGTAAATTTTCCTTAATGGGCAAATTAGCTGTCTCAGTTGCAAGCCAGCATCCTTGAATTCCACTTTGTTTGATTTATTTAATTATGTATTCAATTATGAGTTAAACCATGTCAGAAGTCCACGGGGGCTTTGTGAGAATAATACTGTTTGCAAGGATGTTCTTTTTACCCATACAAAATGTTGTTTGGAGGCCGAATGAACCTCCATTGAGGCAAACCACATATTTAGCAAAACCCAACATATTTTCATAAAATTAAAGGTAGAAACTAACTAAAACTAACCATACAGGTATTTATTTTTATGCAAATTATCATGTTATTGTTTAATATAAATCATTGCAGAATGCCAGTAATCTTTAAAAGATTACTGATTCACTTTGATCTGTCATTATTTAAATGTACCTATTATTAGGCTAGTTTGTTATTTTATCAATGAAAAATGGCAGTATGTGAGTAAGATATTGTTATATAATGTTTAATGACTTTGAATATGGGATTTTTTCTGTCTCACTGCCATACAGATAGCTGTAATGATCACAAACGGACGTTCAGACGACCAGGTCGATGCCGCAGCCAGAGCAGTAGCTGACAATGGGATTTCTCTCTTTGCAGTAGGTGAGTGTGGAACTTGGTATTGTGAATTCCTTCAACATCCCCACTGCAGCGGCTCTTCAGATTTTATCTGAGCTCTGCTGGCTTATCTGCAGTGTTTGCAGTTAGAAATTCATGTCCTGTACATTTGAATTCATTGGATTCAGAGTGGGTATTTGTGAGTGTGTGTGTGCGATTCTTGCTGCTGAGTGTCTGGGCGCACTCATGCAGGTATACGCACTATATATGTGCGCAAACATAACAACATCTACTAAATATGTATGTACGAATAAGTGAGTGATTAATTCAGCTCATATACTGTATATGTAAAAGTTAACTTTCTGATATTGTGTCTTGCATCAGCTAAGCTACTTTATCCTACACCTCTCCCCCTGCTCATGAATTCACACTGCTTTTTATCCACAAGTTTACTTACACATATCTTGCCCTCTTTCTCCTACACACACGCATGAGCACACAAGCCCACAACTTACTCCTCTCAGCTGGGAGCGGTGCAATAATTACTGCTCATTAGCTGATGGTGTGCTAATCGCAGCCATTTTTCATTAGGCGATTCAGTGTCCCCCATCTGCACCTCTGACACTGAGGCCTTCTCCCCTCATTCATCACCCCAGCGGTGAAACTCCACATGCATCTTGTGTACTAGTGCAAAACCAATGTGCCTGTAGAGTCTGTTTAGCATGGACACCACATATGTAAAGATATATACATCGAAATGCATGTTCTGTACATACAAACATGTACAGTAAGAAAACAAAGGCACATTTATCTTTTCCATATGCTGATTTCAAGTAACTGTATCTCTCTATTAACTCTCCCAAAAGAGTTCTCTTGAAATCTCTTCATTATTACATTAAGACAGTAGAACTTTTCAAGCCCAGATTGGGTCTTTATCAGGTATTAGTCAGGGCCCACTCCCACAAACTGGGTCCTGACAAACACACATAATGCCATAACTTGAGGTAGGGGCCAGAACATGTTTGATTAAGCCAGTGTATGTCTTCAGTATGCATGTACATGTTTTCATGGTTCAAAATATATCATTAAAAATACCACAGCTCCCCCTAGTGGGGTGAAGTATGTGGAGAAAATGCAAAGAAAACATGTCAACATAGGAATTACACCAAATAAGTATTTCTCCGTAATTGGTATCCACTTGTTATTATTGTGCATTAATTAAGTAAAATCCCACAGATATCAAATGTCCTGTCATATATGTACAGCAGGTCATTGATTATGTTAATTGTTTTTGAAAGGTTTTATCTGCCTTTGTCACACATTTTTTCTCTTTTCTTTTTGTCTATCCTGTGAACAGGTGTCAGGGGAGCCGATGAGTCAGAGCTGAAGAGGATTGTGTCAGAGCCACTTGAGGAGCACCTATTGCTGGGCACTGACTATCCTCTCCTTGAAACTATCCTCCCCAAACTGTCCCGCAGAGTGTGTTTTACGGCCTCTGAACCACCCCGTCCTGTGAAAACCTCCCAGCCTGGTAGGCTAGCAGTATGAAAGCAAAGTTCTTCATAACAAACTTAGATTTCCTTAAAAAGCTGCCCTCATACTGACAGCAGTTAGCATTTTATTCTGATGAATTGTATTTCAAATTAGAGCTTGAAAAGTGTAATAAAAATGAATAATAGGTTTCTCTTATTTAACTCTGCCCTGCAGCTTTCTCACGAAAATGGATCTATACTGCCAACAGATTATACTTCTAGACCAACTTGCATGTTTTATGTTCCTCTCCTCCTTTTCTCCTTCTTTCTGTACCTTCTCCCAACACTAGTTCCAGAGCGTGTAGTGGGTCCCAGAGACCTGCAGGTTAGCGAGCTGGCCCACAGTTCCCTCAGACTGACATGGAGCAAGGCCACAAGTGATGTCACCGGATACCGTCTCCTGGTCACCCCTCTCAGCTCCAAGGGACACCTCCTCCCCCTACAGCAGAGACAAGTGATGGATTATGCATGTGCATTGTGTTGCTATTGAGTCGGACTGTAACAGAGCATAGACTATATCATATTGGAGGTCCTATTGTTGAACCTGTTAACGGTAGCTTACTTTAGATGTGACTTTCACATATAGAGTAAACCAGTTTGGGACCTAGGAGCAGTTGCACATCACATTCCATTAAATCACAATTTCCTGGCGATTAAGTCATGGTGGAAAGTTCTCAATCAACTCAAAGCTCAAATACTTTGATATAAACTAAAAATAATCTGTCAGATCTTATAAAATAAATCTACATTGCTCAGATCAAGCTCTGAAGAGATGCATTGTCTCCTGAAATTACTGTTTACTCTAAAAACTCAATAACCAGATGCTCCTCAGCAATGTTGTACAAGCTGTCAGCCAGAGACTCTAAATATTACATGATATCCACATTTTCCAGCATGATGGGGAAGGTCAGGCCGATTAAATAGCTGACACATCTATGAATCTTTCTATAAAACCTCTGTGACCAGCACATGTACTGAACTAAAAGGCAATGAGTTGTCTCGCATTGCAGCCCTCAGGCTGTTATTCCTGTAACTCTCCAAAGCTCATGACTATATTGCATTAATGGGATCCACATGAGCATTGATGTCCATTTCTTCAACAATATCCATGCTTCTGTGTTTTTCTTTGTGCATATATGTTTTCATGATAATACTGCAGCCGTACCCTTGACAGAGACAGAAAATTGTGTTACAGTACCAAAAGAGGAATATTTTAGTTTCTGCATTATAAGGCACAACATGACACCTAATTTGAATATAATGGAAAAGAGGGTATTAGACAGAAGTGTAAACACAGCATAAGGATGCTGGTGGTTTACTGAGGTAGACACTTATATAGATATAAATGTATTTTTATTTGAGACAAGATATTTATTTACATACACATTTCAGAAGTGTATGTCTGTGCCATTGCGCTGTCTCTGTGTATTTCTCTCTTCTGCTTTGACTGCAACGCTTTCTTGAGCAATCATCTTTCTCTTCACTTCAGTCTGTCTTGCTCTTTTTCAGACAAACACACATGCTAATCTGCTACTCGTTCTGCTGTCTTCTGTGTAACAGATTGATCTGAAGGCAGATGTGAGCACAGCAATAGTGACAGAGCTGAGCCCTAAAACAGACTATTCCCTCACCGTCTATGCCATCTACCCCAGCCTCATAGGAGACTCTGCAACAATTACCGTCCAGACAAGTGGGTGTCACACATCAGTGCATGCTCATGCGCCTTTTAGAAAATACACAAATACTTCTGTGCATCTGTTTTGGATTTCACTGTACCTCGCTCCCCCTGAGCAACAAGCTTCTGTCTTTTAGCCCCTTTGCCTCAGGTGTCAAACTTCCGTGTTATTGAGGAGGGTCTGTTCTCTCTGCGCCTGGGCTGGACGCCTCCTCTGGGGAAGCTCAACGGATTCAAGATCTTCATCCCAAGATGTATGCTAACATTACACCATGCAATTATTATTATTTGACACCAGACATATTGCAGACCAGTATAAAAATCTCAAGTACATTTTTGCGCTATTTATCATCATAATGATATACCTTAGAGATACACCTACTTTGATTTAAATTTAAATCCATCATTTAAATTAATTTGATGATGTTGAACTTAAGGCATGAAGCATCACAGGAACATTGATTTTTCTGAATTTCTGTTCTGCAGCCAACCGACCAGGATTTACTTATGAGCAACTGCTTCCTGGAGACACCTCTTCTCATGTGATTGACAGCCTGGAGGAGGATAAGAAGTACACTATCAGTATCTATGCTGTTTACCCCCAGGGACCAAGCAAACCGGTTTCAATAGTGGGCAAGACATGTACGTTTATTGGCCTTGATCAAAACACTATAATTGAATGAATTTACCTAAACAGAAAAGCCAAAGATCAAACCATAACTATGTCACACTCAAGTTCAATAATTTACCATATGTAACACTTTTACACATTCATTACTCCAAACAACTAGAGAAAAAGAGCCTGAATAGCTGTAACCAATCAACAATTGCAGGACAAGTTCAAAGCTACAAACACAAGGAAGCAAATGCCAAGGTGTAGTACCATAATATATCCACACTAGGGTGATGTTGTTCTATCAAAAAATACCAGCATTAGGTCTATTACATACAGTAAGACTCATTTATCTCTATTTCATGGTACGCTAGAGAAATATCTCTAGAGGCTGCGTTTTGATTTAGATTATGTTTCTTATATTTCATTACATTACTTTAAATAAACTTTTTCTCTGCCAAAAATCAGATTAAATGACCTTACTTTCTGTCATCATTTTGATTTTGTGGATTACTGAATCAGCTAAAATGAAATGTCAAATTTGTGTGTGTGAATGTGTTTGTATATGTGCATGTTTCTGTGGATGTGGGTGTGTTCCACAGTAAAGCTGGTACAAGTTCAGCAGTTCCGGGTCCAAAACGCCACCACAGACACTGTCCAGGCGAGGTGGGCGTCAGTTAAGGGTGCCACAGGATACCGTCTGACATGGGCATCCCCAGGTACCGTTCAGTCTTTCCTATGTAATTGTTTATGTTCATGGCATTTAACTATTCAGTGCCTCTGTGCCTCTCTGTGTCTTTCAGACGGCCACATAGAAAACATAAACCTCGGGGACAACTTTAACTTCTACATGATCCAGGGCCTCCACTCAGGCTCTGAGTACACCATCACCATCAACCCCATCTTTGGAGACACCGAGGGGCCCGTCACCACTACCAAAGTCAAGACATGTAACTAGGATGCTTGCTAGGAAGTACAAAAATACAGGCATGAGTACAGTATTATAGATGTGGAAAAGACTAGATTTGAAGATGCATAACCGACGTCTTGGTCTTTCTCTCTGTCTCTCTGTGTATGTCAGTGGAAAGCAGTGCAGTACAAACTTTGAAGGTGTCTGCTGTGAGCACCAGTACTGCTGTCGTCATATGGAACAGTGTCCCAGGAGCCACAGGATACAGACTGGCCTGGGGACCCACCCCAGGTAATTTACTCTGTCACTTTGTCTCTCTTTCATGCATCATAAAAGTATGTCCATACAGTGATACGATCTGGCTCTTCTAGTGATACATCCCATGACTCTTGTACACTCTTATAATATTTCTATACATTCTTAAGAAACACCATACAGGCCAATGATGTCCTTCTACAGCAAGTGGTGGGTAAAGTGCATTTGCATTTGTATGCATGTATGCATGCGTGCCCAGGCTTTCTTCTGATGTTGGCATGCTCCCTTTCTCCCAGTGACAGACTCACTCTGACAAGAGCTTTTGAAATGGCACTGCTTTTACAATGGACACATCCACCCTGCCAGTCTGCCAGGAGGATATGACAGGTGGCACGGGGACTCACTTTGATGAAATACAAATGTTGGGGAAAAAGGAGGAGGATGTTGTTTCCAGAGAAGGGGACTGTGATGCTGAGCCAGAGTTGAGAGGAATACCAGGACAGTGAGGAATATAAACATCAGTTGAAAAAAAGAGTGATGTGACTGTACTGTCAATGTTAATATTATTTTCAGAGTTTGTTGGTCGGGACCGTCCCAGGCAGTTGGCTCTGAATGGCAGCACCACAGAGTACCAGCTGAAGAACGTAGTCCATGATACTGAGTATGTCCTTACTCTCTATGTGCTGTTTGGATCTGTGGTGGGGCCTGGTATCTCTGCTACATTCAAAACCTGTGAGTACCAGTATTCAATATGTCTCCCACCCACTTGAAGTACCACAGAGGTTAAGGACCACAATTGGTGGATTGCACAGTTGTGCCAAAATATGCTGTATTTTCTTGTTCTTTCTGTGTAGAGTCATTTCTTTCATCCAGAAAGTATCATGCCAAGTCAACATATACACACACACTGGTGAAGTTGTAGTGTTTCACACCTTTGTGGCATCTTTGTTTGATTGACAAGTCATATACCCATTTTAAGCACCATCCCTGTCATTGTCACTTGTAGTATGTGTCAGTGAGCCACAGTCAGCAGGGATGCAAGTTGAAGACTTCACAACAAAAGTCCAAAGGGATTTTATTTTTTATTTTTTTTATTTTGGCATAGTTTTCTTCACTTCTGTGCCACAAAACTCAAGTAGTGTCACATTGCGCGTCCTTCCCATTCATAAAACATCAATTAAATTAGCATTATTTGTATTAAAAGTGCCTGGAGATGAGTTTACAGTCTTTAAAGATTAACGTAGTACTAATGATAATTTAAATAAAGGTGTTAAACTGCTCTCTCTGGTCTAAAGTTACAATGCTGGGTGTGGTTGGTTGTGCCCAGAAGTGTGCTCTGTTGCACCTTTAACCCCCCAGCTGTGATGTCACAGTGTATTGACACACCCTGGAGTACGCTTCTACATCACTGCAGCAGGTTGAGAAGTTAAACCATATGAAAGAAATTAGAAATTTCATTTGTCCTGAATCTTTCGGTTTCATCTTATAGATGAAATAATGTTATTTATAACAATGTATTTATAACAATGTATTTAAAAGAACAAAATACAGGTTATTCATGTTCCATCTTCCTCTTTCTCAGCTCCATTGGGCTATGTGTCCAACTTCAAGGTGACATCCTACACCAGTACCTCCATAGATGTGGAGTGGAGTCCCGTTGTTGGAGCTACTGAGTACAAACTCTCTTGGAACACAGGTGATATATTTACCCATGATTTTCTCTGCTCCAGCCCAATATGGGGATTATTAATATGTTTATATTACAATATGTTTTGTAATCTGTTTGTGTACTTGTCAGACAACCTGTTAGCGGCTTTAAAGCCTTTAAATTCACTTTGTTTCTCAAAATTCCTACACTGTATGTATATTGTGGAATATGTGTCTGTGTGAATGTACCTGCATTCTTGCAGATGATAGCAGCCCTCAGTCCCATTACCTGGTCCGCAGTGTCCTCTTCTATCGTATCGAAGACCTGACCCCACAGTCCACCTACACAATCACCATCTGTGCGGTGTACGGCAACTCAGAGGGACCAGAAATCTCCTTATCTCAGCTGACAGGTACAGAACGGAAGTGAGGTCTCACAGTTTATTTGAATTGATTATTTTAGATGATTCATCTTTAGATCTAAATAGCTCTGTGCAGCTGTGAACCCCATTATAATTAAATGGGTAGGGATAGGGAAGTTCTTCATCCCGTGCCACGGCACCCTCGTGGTGTCTTTGTTTGACTGACAAGTCATGTATTTTGGTCTTCCCATTTTAACCACAGTTCCTGTCGTTGTCACTTGTAGTATGTGTCACTGAGTACAAGTCAGCAGAGGTGCTATCTTTTTATCACTGTCACTGTCAAAGTGAGTGTGTTACACCAAGCTCCAAGTGCCAAGTTTATTACACTGACAAATGATAGGGTGTGTGAATAAAGCCACACCAGCTCATTCAGCTCAGAGATTTTGGATTGCTCTAAATTTAACAATGGTTTTATATAAATTGTATGCATTATGATTGGAATTTATTAGATTTTTGGAAAAAAAGATAAATAAATATTATAATAATATATAATAATTATACAATATAAAAATAGCAAATTAAAAAAATGGTGTTATATGGTGTTATTTTTCAGCTGCTGTCTCAGACTCAGGGCCAATCCAGGCAGTGAGGGAGGTGAAGGTTGTGGACATTGGAGTCAACTCCTTCACCCTGTCCTGGAGAAAAACACAAGGGGCATCTGGGTACAAAATCTCCTGGATCCCCTTCCTGGGTGAGGGACCACATATACAGTCAACCATGTGTGCTTACACCTTGATACTAACATACATACATGCACGTATGCACACATGTGGACACTTACTTACTGAAAAATGTATTGTTCCCACACTTGGTTCTTATTGGTTGATTTTAAAGCCAAAACCTGTTAAAACTAGCTCTTAAAAGTCACTGTTTGGACTCCTGTGGCTCATTGCAATAGAGTTTTAATGGTACACAACCGTACTGTTTCACACTCTCTTTATCTCTACATGCTGGAATGTTATTATTTTCTGCTCTAGGGGGTGATGAGAAGTCCCACGTGGTATCTGCTGCTTCCACCACCTTCACCATCCACAACCTGCGGGAGAGCTCAGCTTATAAGATCCAGGTGTCCTCTATGGTGGGCAATAGGGAAGGAAGCTCAGTCCTGGTCACTGCACGCACCTGTGAGTCCTGCCTGCCCAAAACAGTGAGGAACAGTATGAGATGTGCTCTCAATCAGAGGTTTCAGGGAGATATTTATTCAATGGTATCAGATAGGAAATTAGTATCGGCAGATATCCTGGGTTGAGATATCAGAATCAGTATCAGGAGAGAAAAAGCTGTAATCCCCAGTGTCCATGTTTATCTATAAACATTAATCAAGATTGAAATGTTGCAGGATATTCAGCAAAAGTAATAATCTTTATTCTTTTTCTTCAACATACTGTATGTTTGTTTGTTTTATTATCCATGTGTGTTTTTTTTCTGTTTCAGTGGATCTTCCAAAAGTGAATGACTTTGCTGCACTGAACACTACAGACAGCAGCACTATTCTGAATTGGACACGTGTGGCTGGTGTCTCGGGATACCTTCTCTCCTGGAGGCACATCTCAGGTCAGTGGTCACCCTTAGCATCACATTAACATTAATGCAATTTTCAGTCAAATAGTTAACCCAAAAGAACGCGTCATAAGCACTATTTTGTTGAAAAATCAATACTTATTTGAATAAATTCCATGTACAGTGGGACTGTAATGGTAATCATTTTTGTTGATTGTCCCCCAGGGTTTGAAGTGGATATGTAGCATGACACAAGTTATTGCACTGTGTACTGAGTCTCAGCATAAAAGCCCTTTAGTTGAAAAGGGAAATATTAAGAAAAACACAAAAACAATATTCATGTTTCATCATAAATGCAGAGCTTTACAAGCTCACTTTGTCTTTGGCAGGAAGTGGTTGTAATTTTAGTAAGAATCTGATATGAGTGAGTGATAGTGCTGTGTTGGATAGATAAAATAACTAACAGCACACAGACATAATGTCTTTATACATGGCATTTATTAACATGAGTATTTCAGTAGGGAGGCATGTCTTTCTATTTCTATTATTTCTGGAAACTAAATCAACTGAAATGATTACTCTGCAACAATAAGTTCTTCTTTGTGTGTCTTTTCAGTGTTGGAGATTAAAACAGAGACCCTGGGCCCTGGTTTCACCTCCTATAAGATCAATGATTTGCTGTATGGAAGAACATATATTTTTACCATCAGACCTTTGTATGGAGAAGTGGAGGGCCCTATAAGCACTGTGTATCAGAGAATATGTAAGACATTACTTAAATAGCATGCTACAATATGCTTATTGATTGCACAGGATATACGTACATTTAATATGTATCTATATTTTTCCACTCATATCATAATGAATGTATTCTAGTTTAATACATTGATTGTACTGTGTTAAATGCTTTCCTTTAATCTATTCTTACTACAGGGTAAATCCGCACTGAATTACACAGTGTCACTGCACTGCTTTCTGTGGGTTTGAATTTAAAAGCATGTTGCACTATAATTTTAACCCCAATGAGAAATGGCACAGCTGGTTGACTAGGGTTTGTTGCAAGAGTCAGTTACACCAGCTCTTCATAAGTTCAAAATTAGCCTAGTTATAATGTGAATGGTTTAAGTGAAGATTTACACATCACTAAATTAAACCACACAAACTAGTTCTTACGTAGAGTTTTCTTGTTACTAAATATTTTGTTACATCCACTAACTCCCAGCAACTGAAGCATAGCTGACCGAGCCAACTGGCAAAACTAATATTAGCTTGCCTATACCTGTTTAGCTAGACTGAAGAGTAAAAGTGCTATCTTAACTAATATGAAACATGTTCATGATATCTGACCTGACACTTGATCAAAATTCTGTTAAATAATGATGCACACTGGGAAGATTTTAAATTACATTTCACCAAAATAAGACAGTATACCTTGAATTACAAAGCGTTATGCAAATAACATTAGACTAAATTACGAAATATCTGGTTAGGTTAACAATTTCAGATATTTCCCTCTCATTCTAAACTGCATGAATACTAACTCTGAAACACATGCATTAATAAAATAAAGAAATACCTGAATTTAAAAGTTTAATAAATCGCCTGGCCCTCTAAAACTATTTTTGGCAACTTGTGGCTTCCTGTTTACGTAGCTGATTGCTTTTGATTGGACAGCACCACAGATTTTTCCCAGCAACTGATTTACACATTACTAAAGTCTTTACTAGCTAAGACATTCATTAAGTTTTAATGGTGCAAACTGATTTAGTAAATCACTAGTTTGAAACCTAGTAGTCACTAAGAAGTTAGTAAGGGCCTTACACACACACTTAAGTAATGGATTTACAAATGACATCGAGCTTCAAAGTTATAAACCCACAGAGTCAGTGCACCTGCAGTTTTCTACCCTGTGTGATTCAGCGTGGAGTCACTCCTTAGAATCCTTTTTTCCTTTTCCTTTTCCTTTTCCTTTTCCCATTTGTAGAAAACTTCAACAACTCCGTTTCCCCTTGAGACCTTTAGAGTTTGATTTAATCAGATATGTTATGGCTCTGTGCATCTCAGTGGGACAGGATCCTCCGGTGGTAACAGTCCGGTCTGTGCCAGCCACAGTTGCCCCCCATTCTCCTCATATCACGACTGCCTCCATCACCAACACTACTATCACTCACGCAGCCAGCAGGACCACCCGGCACCCCATTGCTGTGCCACCAACTAAATCCATGACCACCAAGAAGCCTCCGGGTCAGCCAAGTGTCACTGAAGCTAAAGAGACCCTTCGATTAACCACAATCAGTACAGCAACAACAGCGCCACCAAGGCCAGGTATTTCAGAGAGATGACCTGCTGCTTCATACATAGATATTGCCCAAGTTTTATGTTCTAAAGTGTGAATATTCTGCAGCTTAATTAAGAAATAAAGTGTGTATAGTTGCTACATGATCAAACATAAAGTGTGTGTGTTTTTGTGTTTTGTTCAGTGTGTGGTAAGGCCAAAGCAGACATAGTATTCTTAGTGGATGAGTCCTCCAGCATCGGCGCTAACAACTTTATCAAGATAAAGGACTTCATGTTCCGGGTTGCCACTTACTTCCCTGCCATTGGTTCTCAGGCCACACAGGTTGGTCTTTCAATGAAAACTTTCTGTGTTTTATCTTGTTCCTGCTTGATATTGTGGTGATTATATGGTTTGGGGTGTTTACTGTACTTTGGTCTCTTTGGCCGTAAGTTTGTTTAGTGTGGTAGGACAATTACAAACTGGACTGGATTGCAGTTATTTTAAATGATAATAGCAAAGTGCTCAGAATCTCCTGTGCAGGCCAGTACCATTAGCAGGAACACAATGTGCAATTCTCTCACCAAGTGGGCAGAATCTATCACAAACACTGGCAGAAATGATAAACAAGGCACGATGCCACATGGCTTGTGATTGGCTATGTACAGCAGAATTACAGCTCAAAGTTGCATCACATTCAGTTTAGCCGAGATGATGAAGTTATGATGTGTATTTTCTCCATTAATCCTTTTTCAGATAGCCGTGGTTCATTACAGTGATGAGCCTCGAATTGAATTCCGTCTAAATGACTTCAAAGACAGAAACTCTGTGCTCAGGGCGCTCAGAGCATTACGTTATGGAGGGGGCAACACCAGAACAGGTTAGTGACACAAATGTGCACACTTCTTTGCCTCTGTTTGCCACCTGTCATCAGATGGCAGATTATTCCTATAACACTATGTGGGTCCTGCTGTTGTCACAGCCTCTAACAGCTGTCATGCTGGTGGACAGAAATGTGTTATTGACTGCTGACGTAACTAGCAAATTATCAAAGAAAAGTTTCACTGTGCAGAAGAAAAAATGTGCCAGACTCAGACTTAAATTTATCACATAGATTTATAGAAGAGGGGAGCAATTTTTATCTAAACTTTTTATTTCTGAATAGCATTAGTCTCAAATTGTTTTGCTTTTTATATTTATATTATTATTTATATAATATATTTATTTTCAGCCCGTCAGTCACCTGTAATGTGTTATGTAGGTGTTATAATGTTAAACTTTGATTTATTGATAGAAGGTGTTCATACACTCCTCTATATGGTGGCGTGTGAGCAGCTACATCACTGCAGGACCTCAACAGTGCTGTTCAAGTAAATGTAGTCTACCAGCATTTAATGGAGCAAAACTCTCCCAAACGTTTAATTATTTTCTCTTAATACTTTTGTGCACCCTCAGGAAAAGGCATCAGTTACGTTCTGCAGGAACTGTTCAAGGAGTCTCTGGGGATGAGGCAGGATGTGCCCCATGTTCTGGTTCTGATCACAGATGGCAGGGCCCAGGATAATGTGGTGCCACCCTCCAGAATTGCACGTGCTCTGGGTCAGTAAACGTAATTGTAAAGCCTCCATAATGGTGTTGCTAATGACAAATTTTACTGTAGCAAATCATATATTTTTTTATGAATATGTGATAAACAATACTTTAAATACCTGAAGGTTTCGCCTGCGTTATCATGTTTTGAATCTCTTTTTCTCTAGGTGTCAGTGTCCTGGCAATTGGAGTTTCTAATGCAGACATTGAGGAGCTGAATAAAATAGCAGCACCCACCAGCTATAAAAATATCTTCTACTCAGCAACCTTTGATGACTTCCCTTCCATTGAGAGAGAATTTATCAATAGCATCTGCAGTGAGGAACTCCTCTCCGAGTTCAACCTACATGATGAGGCAAGACAAAAAACAAAGCAAAACTAGTGTCCGTCTCATTATTTTCTTTCTTTGTTATTACACTGAGATATGTTATAGTTCAATCAGACTTGTTGAAAAGAAATTTCAAACAACATCTTATATTCATGCATGTGATTTAAGCCAACCTTTACAACTGTAAAGTGTGCTTTAGATGATTGAATTGTAATCGCACAGCTCTCATACTCAGTATACTAAAGTTGCAAAAGTAAATGCATCTGGAAGACGTATAAGAGAGGTCACCCAAACCACCTCTGGAGATGGTTAGGCATGCATAGTCTAATTACATAAATGTAAATGTAATCACTTTTTTAATCGACTCACAAAGACTCTGTAGGTGGAAACACTCCAGCAGTCTTGACTTCATTTTGACCTCAGAGCGGTGGAGGGTGTGACTGCAGCTGAAATAAAAGCAGCTGCATTACACAGCCATCTCCACTACTTTACTCTATATTATGTCAGTTGTCCATGATATCTTTAATCAGTCCATAATGAATACCTTTTTCCTCGTTTCCATTTCAGAATGCTCAGTTGGACACCCCGACTGAAGACCCAAAGGGGCTGCTAAAGCCTCAGGGTCCCTGCCCCTCTGAGTGTGTGAAGGTTGGTACTTCAGCAACAAAATCCTCCTACTCCTCCCCTCGTCACTTTTTTCATCTTTTTTGTCATCATCAGTTATCAGTCACAGTGCAACCAAGACATGACAATTTAATATAAATACACATAAATAGTGTTTTTGCTTTTTGTTCTTAAACAGCAGCACAATGTGTCCTTTCTTTTTTTGCATCCTGGTTTAAATTCCACTGATAGGTGCTGACATTAATCTGAACTTCTCACATTAACAATGGTTTGATTGAAGAGTTCTTCTCTTTATTAATCATCAACTATTAATCATATTTATTGTTTGTTTATCCAGGGCCAGAAAGGGGAAAAGGTGAGTTAACTGAAATGTGTTAAATATTAAATTAATTTAGAAATGTATGCAAAAGCAGTGTTATTTACTGTCAGTATTCTTGCTCTCATTCTTTCAGGGAGATGGTTTGGGTCTTGGAGGTCTGGTATGTTTTATCATGTTTTCTTCTCTACATTATGGCACCTTTTAAATGATAATACCTTGCATTCTTTACATTCTCCACTGTTCTCTCTCCGTCCTGCATTAATGTACCATCATTGCAATTAATAAAACTTTATTATTAATTTATCTTTTAGGATAACTAGTAGTCTTTTTTTTGTTTATGTAGAGATTTAGGCAAAGCCCTGGACAGTATGATCCTTTCACATCTTCCAAAGGAGAAAAGGGAGAAAGAGTAAGAATCAACGTACACACACAAACATACACACAATACACACCAATACACTTCACCATGTGACCCCCCCGGTGTTGGGTATTTACAGATTCACAGGTGAACAGATGTTTGGAGATCTATGCTGGGTGTATCTGATTTAGAGAGCAGATGTGCATTATTGAGCTGTTCAGTTTTCAGCTTTGCTGTGTAAGTCTATTATTTTATTTTCCAGCCCATACCATAATTTTTTAATATGACAGGGACCTCCTGGAACAGATGGTGTACCTGGGTTGCCAGGACGACCAGGGAGAACTGGACCCCCAGGCTCTGCCGGCCAACGGGTAACTAAATTTAGGAAAAACATAACCTGGTTTAAGTTTATTTCATTTAGGTGTGACTCTGAAAATTATATTTGTTGTGTTTGTTTTTTTTGCAGGGCCCTACAGGTATTCCAGGCGATATGGTAAGATAAAAGAAATAATAAAGTTATGATAGAAAACCACTTTATGGAGCATTATGTTGAGTCAGCTGGCTAAAGCTCAGATCATATAAATATGCAGCTAAAAGAAGGTAGCTATTTAATATTTGGAGTATTATCCATCTGCATTGAGCAACTTTTATTTGTCAGACAGGAATGGAGTTTTATATTTACCATTTACCAGTATTTTTTGGGCATTTGTTTATTTGTGATTTTGAGCAATATATCCTGTTTATGACATTGACTTGACTTGACAGAGACATGGGGGTGACATGCAACAAAAATCCCAGAATTGCGAATACTTTACATGTTCAGCGTCTTAAACTCCTAGGCCACCAGGACTCCTCACCATTAAACTTTTTAATGTTCAACACATCAGTCAGAATAATGAATTGTTCAATATCGTTAATTCATCTAATAATCACTGTTCACGTTTCTTTCTATGGCAGGGTCTACCTGGACTCACTGGTCCAAAGGGGCAGAGAGGAGAGAGAGTAAGTCTAACATGTGCATTTAATTTAGACTGATTGCTTTCTGCTGAGATTTGAACTCATGACACAGTTGTCTACGGGATTCATCTACTTTTGTGCAAGGGATTTGTTTTTTTGTGTTTCCACTTAGGGAGAGCCTGGATATGTTATAGCTGGTGCGGACGCAAATTACGTTCCTGGACGAAAAGGAGAGCCAGGATCTTCAGTAAGTCCTCAAAAACAACAACAAAACTCTTGGAGTTTTTAACAGTGATCTTCAGGGCAACTCAAATATTATTCACTGCATCTTACAGGGTCCCCAGGGACCTCCTGGTGTACCTGGGGTCAATGGAGCTCCAGGCCTACCTGGCCAGTCAGGACCACCAGGGTCACCAGGAATATCTGTTAAGGTAACATGGATCAGATTTAAAATTCAAAGTAAAAAGAAAACACTGTCACAGCATATTGATGTATCACTGTTTTTTATATGTAATGTGTACTCTTTTAGGTAATGCACATTTTTGGGCCTTAACCACATGTTGCAATGATTGTTTCATGGTACACAGTATCACAGCATCATAGTACATCATGTAATGTTAGAAAAACCTTACTGTTTGCACTTTGTAGGGAGATTCTGGAGAGCCGGGAGCAAAAGTAAGTATGAAGGCAGCATCATATCATATTAGCATATTTGCATTAATAGCATATTATCATGCATCATAAATTTTGTCTACTTGCATATTAAGTCTATTTTGAATGCCTCAGATTCAGATGTTATTAGTTTTGAAATATGCATTGCTTCATTTTTATTTGATAAGACTTTCGTTATTTTTGAAAGGGTTTACGTGGGAAGCAGGGTGTGAAAGGAGACAAAGGAGAGTCGGGAAAAGATGTAAGTGCATGGTTGATAAAATGATTTGAAGTGGCACAAGACATTGCATTACGCAAATGAAAGTTTATTCAGAGTTGCCTTCTGAAAAACAGTTTTTTTCTCTCTTCTTTGTTTCTTTCTTGCTGTCTCTCACACACAAACTCTGATATACACGCACACATATGCAAACTACTGTAGGGTATTTCAGGTTTGCCTGGTCCCATTGGCATTGATGGCGCGCCAGGTTTAACAGGTCAGAAAGGAGAGAAGGTAAATTATTAATCAAGAAATTACAACTTTTGCACTTGACCAGTCTACTAAAAATACATGAATATACGATGGAGTAACGGGCCTCATAAATAATCCTTTTTTTGCAGGGTGAAGAAGGAATTGGAATACAAGGTATTCAAGGTCCTCGTGGAGAGCCGGGAGAGAAGGTACATCACAATGAACTTAAAAAGGAAAAATCTACCTTAAATATAGAGTAATATCATTTTATTTAGAGTAGAAAACAAACTTTAATCATAGTTCCATCGTAGCTAATTGTCTTATTGTGCAGGTTGTTAATGAGGAACAGGATTGCTCTGGATGCGTTTGTATGAAATCCCATTTTTGTTTCAGTGTTTGAACTATTGTTTTGCAGGGAAATGTTGGCTTCACAGGACCAGTCGGCCCAAAGGTAACAAACATGAAAAATACATTTAAACATGAGGTAGTCTGTTTACGAGTGTGACGTTTTTGTTAAAATTTGTTTGTAGGATAATATTTGCTTTGTAATTTATCTTTTAAGGGTGATCTTGGAGAGCGGGGCATCCAAGGAATCATCGGACCTCGGGTGTGCACCTCATCTTTATCTCCTGTTCACTAGCTATCAATGACTTTCTGCATATTTTACCCTCAAATGCATATGAATTAATCCCAGCTTGGTCTAATGAGATGAAACCAAACCTATTTAACTAAGGGTGAATATTGTGTAAGAATCAGTGATGAAAGGATTCAGAGCCAGTGATTTCTTTTTACCTGCAGGGAAAGAAGGGATTCAAAGGGGAGCAAGGGGACAAGGTAAGTTCATCCCACACACGTCCACTCTCTCTTCCTTAGGCTGAAAATATTCGCTTTATAATTAATATGATACAAAGAAAGAAGAGTCAGGCTAATAGATGTTTGAATAACGCTGGCGTCCCACTCACACATTTTTTGTCTTTTTAGGGAGAACGGGGAGAGATGGGACCAATAGGACCACAAGGAATCTCAGTGAGTGAGGATTACATCTTATAGAAGTTGACAATACACACACAGTATATACACATTTTAGCTTCTTCAGGTTAACACACATATATATA
>LKNJ01002340.1:0-64247 GCA_002120245.1 Maccullochella peelii | reverse complement strand
AGGCCTCCCTCATCTTTTTAAGTGGGAGAACTTGCACAATTGGTGGCTGACTAAATACTTTTTTACCCCACTGTAAGTCAAGTCCATTTACCATTTATTGCAAACCTCTGAGTCAACTAATTTTATTTTTTTAAATGTTTTTTTGAATATTTGCGTTTATGTTGAGAACAATATCAGGTTGTACAAATGCTGTATAAATAAAGAAATTGTCATGAAAGGTCTGGTTTCTTATAGTTAATATATCAAAATCACTCTTTTTGATAATGAGTTAATCCGTATTGATCAGTGCATGTTTTTTCAACATTAAAGCGACTCAAATCAATAAATCAATTTTTATTGTGACAATACGTCACTGTTGAGTCAATCATATTTTTCTATGTGGGATTTGGCTTTACAAAGTGCAATTTAGAGGTAAACATGCGATAAGCATGTGTGAGCCACTGTATGCATTTTCAGATTCGTCCATGTGGGTGACACATTCACACACTCTTCCTGTATTCATGTAAAAATGCATCATTAGCATTGCAATGATATGTAACAATCCGTCAGTTACAAGCAGTAATCCCAGTGAGCTGTGTCATGCTTTTATTTGAGAGGATTTGGGAGCTTTCGAGTCTGACTCACTATGAAAGGTCTGAATTTTCTCTGTAGCAGAACAGGCAGGCAGATTTTTCATCAGAGAGGAGAAATGAAAAGCGGATCATTTGAGACTATTGCAGCCTTGATAGTCAAATTCATGCCAGCATACTGAAATCCTGATAAAATCAGTCAAAAATGGGTAAGCTAGAAAGCAGCCATAATGATAGGACGGCCTGGGGAGGACCCATCAAAAGATTTTTACACATTCCACTTCGATGGGTTCTCAGGTGTTGAAAAAAGATTGCCGGATCCTTTTCTAATAAATCACTGTCCACAGCAGCTATTGTTTATACCTGTGTCAGAAGAGGTTGAGGTGGGAATGAAGATCTCCAGGATATCTATAGGCAATTATAGACAACTACTGGTTGGCTCATCTATTCTAGCACATACAGAATGAGATCCTGCACACTTTGTGCCAAACTCTGAAATACAACTTCTTTTTTTGAATTAACAACCCCTCGGTGACCTTGTTTCGCAACTTACAAAGAATGTATATGAATTGCAATTACGCCCCATAAATTCCATAGCCCAATGCCTTGAAAATGTGCATAAACTCATAAATACATTCATTAGATATTAAGAAAGTGTCATCAAGCAGACAGAGACAAATGATTGTTATTAACAGCACAAAGTCTCCCATATGTTCTGCTGCAAGTTTAGAAGTCACATATTCTGAAAACTCTTGGATCTGATCATACATCCAGATATATCTGAGAGCCAACTGCTGACAATAATCAAGTGTGGATGAAATGACATCCACACAAGATACTTTGTGAAATACAAGGCATCAACTAATCGCTCTTTCTAAATTGTTCAATTAATGTTTTTATTACAATGTTAAAATGTTATTTACCTTTGGTGCATACTGTCAGTAAAAACCCTTTAGTAGTCTAGCCCTCAAAATGAAAAAACTACAAGTTCCCCACTTTGAAATAACAATAAAAATAAAATATTCATCATGAGGAGGCTAAAGTTCTTTCTCAGCCCTTCAGTGCTCTGTATGTACTTGGATATCATTTGCCCAAAACTAGACTTTCAATGATGTCTGGAACACGTTGGTGCTTATGAGTGAGTGTGTCCTGCTGGTAAGAAAAGAGTTGGCTGTCATGGTGAAGCAACTGGCAAGCAGACAAATTAATGAACTGGAGGAAAGCAAATCTTATAAGAAAGAACCCGTTCAAAAACGATTCCTTGCAGACTGGCTGTGTTCACCGTATGTCTTTAACACCTGAAGTGGATTTTGCCCTACAGGCTAAACGCATGGTTCATAGTAGCATTGTAGAATGACAGGCAGGTGGTGAGCTGTGAACTACAGTGTCTGAGAGGAGGAGATGCACATCTAGCTTTAATATCTGGCGTTTGATCCTCCATGTTGACATTTGGAGATTCAAATGGATAAACCACATTATATTTACAGCAAACTTATACATACAGTAGGTTAAAGTTTAAGAAATACATTCTTTAACTGCATTTTGCAGTTCATGTATCGGTGCATCTGACACTTCCACACAAGTATTGTTTCAGCAATATCCAACTGACTTTTTTTTTTGCTTTTGCTTTCAACCGACTGTCCCTCCCAACTTTGTCATTCTTGCTGCACATCCACCAAAGAGTATTGGTCTTCTGGTAAAATATGATTGTGAAACTATATCCATTTATATTTCTTGACAGTACCTACTGTAATATCTCCCAAATCAAATAAATGTCACCATTCATCACACAATTCAGTGTCTTCTGATTTGAGAGGTGGAGGAAAATTCAATTCACTTTGGCTTAACATCCATCTATCAACATAGTACTCTCTAATTGAACTTTAAGGTTAATATTTTTGGTCTATACTCTGTTGTATATTATTGGTTTTATGTCTTTGTAGGCCAGAGTCAATATGATGAATATTTCAGAAACTGAAGAGGAAATACAGATATGTTAATCATTGCTTCACCAGTTTTAAGTATGGGTGTATCATATTTAGGGACTGTATGAAAATTAGTGAACATAAATATTATATTCAACATTTTTCAAAAAAGAAATATCCAGAATTACCCTTTTCATTGTGCACAGTCCCTGACTTGGAAAAACAACTGCAACACTCGCCCCCTGATGTCTCAAAATAATATAACCACAGCAGTGAGTGAAGGAAGGCAAATACAATATACTGTTGTTAACATGAAAACCCAGGTCTGTCTCACTCTCAGGTAGGCGAGCACAGAAAAGGAGATGCTCTGTGATGATATTCTGAAGGCTTGGTCATTGGCTGATATGGCATCAACATGAAACATCATCTTCACAAAACTGTTAATGAATCCTCTGGTTGCACACCAACAAAATTGCTGGGAAAATATTGCGTGGTATTTTTGATCCCTGCCCCAGTGTTCATGGTGCAGAAGTGGAAGGCATAAACAGATGTTGCATTCAAATGAGACAGTGCAAGGCAAGGTGATGACAAATTGAGTTTTTGGCATTGACATGCAATTAGACGTCCAAAGACCAGACTGTTTTCAACACAAAGCCACTAAGTTGATAATTTGGTGATTTCACAAGTAATTGCAAACAAAATGTATGACCTGACTGCGAAGCAACTACATATTAATGTTGAATAATTAGAATAATTATCCACTCCTTAGACATATTTATATCAACAGCTTTAGTTGCTTGTATTTTGACAGACATCTCTGTGGACATTTTGTAAAAACAATTACTGAATCTAAAAACAACTAAATGTAGATTATGTGAAGAGCTCTAAACTTTGTGACTATAAAAGTATATCTTTTCAAGTCATTCATAATGCTTGTTTTTTGAAAATCTGAGGATATCATTTTCATATTGAATTATAGCTGGAGAATACTGTGAAAAAACTGGAGTGTGGTACGGGAAAGCTGAACTTAATTTACAGAAATATGGGTTGGGGAAAATCATAAAAGGCTTTTCACACTGTAAAGAGCACAGAGAAGCAGATCAGAAATGGCAGTCCCTCAGGATACACTGTCATTCTCAGCTGAGGTCACCCAGTCTGTTTGTTTTCACCACTACACCCTGAGTTCCCTGAGTAGTTCACCATTTTGAATTAAATCCTTCAGAGAGAAATACTGCAAATTCTGTATTGGTTTTTTGTATATGTGGGGATTCAGTGGACATGTAACTTGGCTCCATCCACTAAAATATCTTGTTTTGTAAAAAAAAAAAAGGTAATGAGGCAATCAGATTTCCAAAGAACAGCGATACAAAGCAGGATTTATGGCAAGCACTGAGAGGAGAGGTTCTTCCTGGTTTTCACTGAGGCCATGTATCATTTGTGATTATATCAGATATCAAAGTCATGCTCAACTGTGTTATTCTACTAAGAAAAAGAAGAGCTATACGTCTTTGCAAGAGAGAAAAGACAATATGTCTTTCTTGAGATATAACTTATTTCTACCCCTTGTATTTAAAATATATGTAATTATACACACAGTTTACATATTCAGCATGTAGTGCTGTTGTCATGGCAAGTGCCATGCCACTTTGTTTTCCTTATGTTTCCTTTGTTTTTTTCCACTTCTCTGTTGTTTCCTGTTTGTCTTGTTCATACTGCAGCAGGCGTGGCGTGGCGAGAATACATTACTTTAATTTAGTTTTACAGAAATATATTTTTTCTCTGTACTAACCTGCCAACACCTAAGACTTCTAAAGCAAGTATGGGGCCATAAGCCGCAAAGCAAAATGGACCAATAAGCTTGAGAGGGGTGGCTGCACAAAAGGACAGACTAGTTTTTACACTGTGTAGACTTGGCTACATGACTTTCCCTTTAGCCAAATACACTGATACCATTAGATATTCAGGCTCTAGAAGAGAGTAAGAATATAAACCTGGAAAACAAGGTCACAATAATATCCAATAATTGTTTATTCATTATTTTATTGTATTATAGTAAATAACCGTGATGTTTGAAATACATTCTGTTCCTGTATTATGTCACTGATGTTGAATTTAACATTTTTGACATTTTTACTCATATCTGACTATTCTCATGCCTGCCTCACCAGTCTTCAGTGATTCTAATGCGATTATTGCCGCCTCGTTGGTCATTGGAGTTGCCAGGAGAATTGCTAGAACAGTGATGCATTGACCTCTCCAGTCAGTGCATGGATGTATTTATAATCAGATACACTTTTTAGAGTAGAGAATTACTGGGCAATATGGCTGGCACTGACTTACTGCAGATTTTACCTGTACATTGTGAAACTGCTATATAGTGTATGCATGAGTAAATACAGATGGCAGTGGGAAATCTTGGAGGCTGTATGCCTTTGTGCTGTGGGTATTTGTGTTGCCCAACACTTTTAAAGTTGTACAGAGTTCTGCATATATTTATGATTTATTTATTTATTTCCTCTGCTATCCGGCATGCCTTAGCATAGACAGAAGGCAGAGAGAGGAGATCAGGAACATTGGATGACATTGGGTCACTGGCAGACAAAACAGATTGCTTTTTGACAGTAAATTTATCTGGACTCTAAGACAGGTGAACATGTCAATGTCACCAACACAGAAGCATAGGCCTTGTGCCAAAAGGTTTTTTTCAGATGGCTAAGTCCATTTCAGCCCTGCACTCCAGGGCCCAGTGGGTTTACACAAATTCTACCGTATGTATCCGTGGAGAGTTCATTTTGGGCTCTTCACCTACGGTGTACAAACCAAATGAAGCAGAAAGAGCAGCATAAATAGCACTTCTAAAAATAAAGTGAGTGAATGGATTGAGGCACAGCAAGTCATGTCTAAAGCCCCCCAGATAAAAACACAAGTGATATTTTGTTTCGCTTCATGGTAAGATGATAAACTCCGCTCTCTCTCATGTTAAACTGAGATAAAGTCCCTTTCATCTCATATTAAATGAGGAGATCGTGTAGTAGCAAAACCACGTCTATTATTTCTTATACTTCTGCTGTTATCAGTTTCAGAGCATTAATTATTGTTGTAAGTTTGAAATTATTGCTGAAGCCACCAAGCCAGCCACCCAATATGACTTACGTGTAGTACATTTTCCTGGCCATTATGTAGCCTTAAATTACTGTATTTCACCGCTATAGGGTTGATGCTGCAATCAGTGTACTGCTGTTTCTCCTGTTGTCATGGGCTCAGTCAGGGGAGCCAATGGTGCGGCAAGGTTCTGGGCTGATGAACAAGCACACAGCCCTCTGATTACAGCAGTGCACCCTCTATTCAAGCCTTTGTGACACTCAGAGACACAATTAGTCTTGACGAGCAAAGAGCCCTCTTGTGCCTGCCTTTTACCTGCTCCCATTCCTGTCCTCAAATTCAATTTACAAGCAGCAAATATGATTGCTATGTGGATTCCAGACAAAACTCCTCCTTTGTTGTCTTCTCGTAATTGAGTCACAGATGAGTGACTGTCCTCCTCTCACATGTAATAAAGATACACATGAGATACTTTGGTACTGTCACAACACAGCCACATATCTGTGAGGGCAACAGCATGCTGAGTTAATTTTTCATCAGCTCTTTTGGCTGCGTACAGTAGGTGGCAGGATGGCAAGTTGGTACCAGTGGCAGCCAATACTGCTTTATTTTTGCAGGCATACTGCATGTGCTTGCAACACACTAGCACACACACAGTGCATGCATATCCGAACCATACAGATACACCTGGAACACCTCAAACAGTGTAATTAAAAGCTGATGTTGTTAAAAAAATCATCACATGGGGCAAATGAAAATAGGAAAGCTAATTTGCTTCTAAAATTAATTTCTGCTTGTACTATCATAGCCAAAACCTACAATATGTTCCATAGAAAATCCCATCAGACAGTTTCAGCATCCTGACAATGGAAGCCTTCATCAGAGAAAGTGATCACATCCCAAGGTGAGTTGGCACTTAACTGGCCTCACCCTGTTAAGTAGTATATACTGTAAGACTTATTTGAATCCTGTGTTATGGTTTAAAATGTCACCACAGTATCTGTAGATGGAGGCCACTGTACAGGAAAACAAGTACTATTCCTGAGCAACTACTCTGGGTTCACTCAGGTGTGGACGGTGCTGATAGAGTTTTGCACTCGTAGTCTTTGTCTTCTCATACAAACACACACACACACACACACACACACACACACACACACACACACTCTATTAAGATCCAAATCAAGTCTACTTTAAGGGAGCAAATGAAAGTCCCCTCCCAAAGTATTACAGTCCTGCCTTGACTTGAGGTCTGGAGAGTGGATGTCAAGTTCAGCAGTACTCTACACACCGTGTTGAAAACGCAGAGACAAATAAGCAATAAGTATTGCTAGAGTAAATAATATACTGATTTAAAATGAAAAGCATGAACCAAATGTGTCAAGATTATGTCACTTTTCAAATACAGTCTTTCTCCAGTTTTTATTTTAGCAGTAGCTGGCTGTTTAATCAAATAAATAGCAGGTATTACATGCATCCTTGGAATGTGACAAACAAAGTTACTGTATGGAGACCATGTGACTTACTGTAACAACCCTTGATATAAGTTGAAAAGTTACATTTTCTTCCTTCCATATAGATTGGTAAATATCTATCTCTACCTCCCCAAAATCAGAGTGCGTGCCTCCCAGAGAATGCCTTTGGCCCTAAAGGCCGTACACAACCATGTTACACCCCGAAGGTGTTTTCTCTTATTTTGCCATATTAGAATCTTCTTGAGGAGCTGTCAGATCAAAATTTGCTCCCCATTCATTTCACCAAAGTGGGTAAGACATATTTGCTTGCAGATGCAAATTGATCCTGCCTAGCTTGCCTAGTGTAGAGTTCAATCTGATCGAACTTTGACACGCAAAATTGTAAGGGTCTCCAATGTCCAGCCAACTTGCAAGAGGGGAGTGGTATTGACCTCCCATGCAGGATGTATTGATGGTTAACATCCTTGTTTATAACTGCACAGTGAAATAATATAAGCAGTAGAGATGGGGGTTGCTGCTTGGCTGATTGTGTGCAACAACAATAATAGACGAAGCTGTATACTAACTGCATGAGTTTATGCTTACAGCCCTGCTCATGGTATTTTCTGTCCTCCCTTTCACACAGCACACAAGTCAGTGTTGCTTTGCAAAATCTGGTCTGCCAACAATATCAGAACCTTGTGGGTGAGTTAGTTTTGTTACATCTGTTAGGGCAAGACAACTTTTTGATAAATACTTGTACATGGATTTTGGTACATCAGATGAATCCTAGCACAAATTCACCCAACTTCAACCTGAGCAGAAGTCTAATCAGCCACTATAACTGGAAACACATGTGTGGGTGTGCAGGGCCTTTAAACCATGTTTTTCAGTAAACTACACAGGTTTTGACAAGAGAAATAAGTAGTATTGGAAATGAATGACTTACATGAATCGGACAATTTCAAATCATTGTTGTTATTTGTTGTTGTCTTTATATTATTATTGTCAAATGATTAATAGTTTTCATACTTTGTAGAAAATAGTTAAACTCTATGTTGTCGCAATAATAAAGCATTGTTGTATTGACATGTTTAACATTCATACTGACAAAGAAAAAAGCTAATTAGTGTCTACTATTTGACATTAAAAGTCAAAATACTGTGCTTTCTTACACAAAAGATCTGAGACCCTTTTCTAATTATGGTCAATTGTATAGAGTTAATAAACCATTATGCACAGCCTCCAGGAAATGAAGGATTTGAGCGTTATCACTGTTTTAGGGTAATTAGTCTGCTTTTGAGGACTCCGATTTCAGCCCCTCCCTCTCATTCCATTTATCTCCCAGTCTAAGAGCTTGACAGGTCCGTCTTGATTAGAATTATTTTAGTGCCTGGTGCCACTGCCTAGCTTTGCATGTAGTGTGTTTTCAGGAATAAAAGAGAATGCCAGTGAAATGCACATAGACTCTTAAGTCAAACACCCTATTCCCTCCACGTTCAGAGCAAGCCCGCTCCAAAGCTTTGACACCGAGCCAAGGTCACAACTAAAAAACAACAGGGACCCGTGGATTTGCTGGTATGTCAAGCAAGATTTAGAAGATTGCAAGAGGCAATTACTGCGGGGTCGTGGAGCTCTATGCACACAATAAGCCGACACAAACTGATCAGGATTATGATGCCCTAATTTCCATAAATCTGCCATCACCACGGCAGGAGGCACGAATGACTGATTGTAATCGCAAAGAATTTTCGACGATTAACTAACCTGCCAGGTCAAAGTGCCAATCAAAATGCAGTAATACTGTGGTTTCTCATTACTCTAACTCCCGGTTTCCACCAACTTCGTTGAGATGCAGATGACATTGCATGGCAACTTTGTTTTTTTCTTTGTTGTTGCTTTCCTAGCAGTGGGTGCACCTTGCGATCTCTCTCCAAGGACTGTTGTAGTTCTAACGTAGAACACAGTAGCCCTTCCCCAAATGTCTTTTGACACACAATGGGGCTTGATAAGAACCTGATCAATCATAATCAGGAGGCCTGTCTTTGTGACACTGACAGGTAGTATTAACCTTGCACTGCCGAGGTGATGCTTGTTACAGTGCTACATATGCAGCAGGAGCAGAGGCTTTCCTACCTCTGTCCTTCAGAAGCACATGACAGGAAATGTTATAAAAGAATGAATAGTGGATCCAAGATTGGCACCCGGTACTCAGAAAGACAGGTCCAGCACACTGCAGCACAGTGTTTCTGGGCGAGACATGCCCACACAAGCCCACTTTTGCACATACTAGTTGTATGCCAATCCATTACACAATGAAGTCAGTCCTTTTGCCACTATTTTCCTACATGAAAATGTTAGTCCATAGATGAATGTGGTACAGCTGTAATGCACTGGACAAACACTGACCCGGCTGCATTAATGTTTACCATCCATTTCAGTGCCAAACCAAGTGTTCATATCCATCTATTTGTCAACAGAGGAGCAATGTGTGGATAGTTTGGGGGGGGACATAAATGATTACATGTATCACTATGAGACAGCAACACCACAGCAATAATTAATCGTGCTGTTTATGTTGTTCCCTGGTGCCAAAACCATGAGAATCTTTTAAATCCAGTTTTAAATCTGTCCTGATTTTTTATGCTATGAGCTCATCCCAGATTAGTGACAAGTTGATGTAATGTATGGTGGTTTGTGCTGGGCTTTGTTTTATAAGTCAGCTGCAGATTGGTGCTGGAGCTTTCTGGGTATAGTAGATGCCCATGTTGGTTATCACCACTGGCGTCTGTTTCTGTGCACCTGTCTAAAAGGATATTCTCCTGACTCAAGTCTCTGTGATCCTTACCCAGCACAGATAATGGGATTGTAGACTGCCATGCATCAAAGAAAAAAAGCTTGGTCTGCTTTGTTTTCCTGGCTCCTGGTTGTTTGTTGTTTGCCTCTTTCTCTACCTCTACCTCATTCTAATAGTTGTATGCTGGTATTGTAGTATGTCTCCAATGCAACAATGATAAAGCAAAAATAAGAAAATGGTTTATTTACAATGGTTGTAATGTGCATTGCACTCTGGAATTAGGGAAGAGGACAGATTTTCAGTCATGTTCTGTTCAATAATAAATCTTGAAAGATGACAGAGTAAAGAAAACAAGGTCAAGACATATATAGTGACAGGGAAGCGCTTTGCTCACACACATATCTGTTCGTCAGGCAAAGCTGTTATTGCAGGGTACTTGCATTTTTCACTCAGCCGGCAGCATAAAAGATGGAGTTGTGACACACAATAAGATTTATGGATGTAGATCAGACTAATAAATACTGTCCAGCAGCAGAAAGGAGACGGGTGCATTAGTTTAATTCACTTACAGTACATAATGCTAGAGAGGCTGTCAGTGCCAAAAGCTGTGTCAGTCTGCAGCTTCTGATACAGTGGCTGCACAATAGAACCATTTACTGTATGGCCCAAGATACTGAATGTCTTGTTCTGCGTTTGGATGAAGCTCAAGCTGTGTTTCAGAGAAATGAATATGGCACATGAAATAAATCTTTCATATTTTATTTTCTATTAAGATGTATTAATTCACTCACAAATCACACCACAATAAATCGTAATTTTACAGGCAATACGTCAATCCTCCCTAACATATAAACAGCAATACTTACCTGCAACAGCAAAGACTACCCCACAAATGCAGTCATTATCATTCAGATCTCCTTCAACATGTTTCACCTGCTTAAACACATGTATCACCAACTGAGCATTTCTGAAGAGAAAAGAAGACACCTTCCTTTTCATGTTCCAACTGGCTTGTCTCTGCGTCAGCATGTCATAACACCGTGGATCATTTATCTTCACAAAGATTTTCTTTGTGTCAGACACAAAAGGATTGGGACACGTGAAAAGTTTTCCTGTGTAAGTAACATAAAAAGCTGAGAATAAAAAGATGCCCTTGGTCCTGCATTGTGATTGATGAGGACGCCTCAGAGAAAATAGAAGTGTGCCTGACACTGCATGTGTAGCAGCCGAACTTGATAGGACAGTAAATTATATAGAAATATATATAATACAATAAATTATATATATATAGAATACATTGTGAGGGTTGTGGTCTGGTGAGTGTGAAAATCCAGCCTGATGTCATATATAGTCACTAGTGCATTATGAAAGGCACTGTCATACTGTAGGACAGACGGCCACAGCAAGGCATCTAAGAGCACACATTCAAGCAAACAAATCATGCACACACTTATTTCCCACTGTCCTTCAGGGCTCAATTTACCACATCACTGTGTTATAAAATGCATGTTATTTGCCTTGGGCCTGTTTCAAACTGACAAACTGGTAAGAGAGCAGTAGATCCACAATAAAATCAAACTGATAAAAATAATAGTGATAAATACAGGAAATGGACACTAAAGTTTAATTTTAACTTTTGAATAAGATACGGGGATATGCTCTGGGTGTTAAACACAATGTGTTTCTTAAACGCGGACACGCATGTGCTTCCATACATACTACCACCGAGGGTCTGTTCCACGCATGCACTCGCCGACATAACAACACACTGACCTGCCGACAGCAAGAAGAGCTACTTTATTTGTTGTATTAAAACAAAAGAAAAGGCTGTGTGCAACTAAGGATGTGGAATACAGCGTAGGCTACAGAACAGCACCATATATAAGGTCAGCCCGGACCTTTGCAGACATGGGCAAATGATGAAATTTGCATCAGGCGGACCCACGCATACCCTCACGGCCATGCCCATGCAACAACCATGAATTGGCGTTTAGTAATTACAGTACACATGACTAATTTATGGCTAAAAATTGTACCCATTACCTGCTAGGCCCCATGCAGTACAATTTAAATACAAAAGTATAATGATTGTATGGGTATTACATATGCATATCACTCTGGCTGTAGAGTAGTTTCTTGTACACTAACTACTAAAACAGCATACTATAAAGTTTATACAGTATGTAGCACATATAATATTGCTCTGAGCTGTCCCACTATAATTCATCCCCAGATACTGTATTTACATATTTTAAATGACAGCATAAAGTATTTATTCTAAAACACAGAGGCTTGAAACACGCCTCTAAAACACTCGAGGTGAAACAGCTTAACATTCATTTAACAAAACAGATTGAGAAATTACTATTAGATCCACATTGTGAGTTAAGTGGTAAATATGCTTTTACAACCTTAGTTCAAGGAGAAAAAGCTCATACAATTCAAGTAATTGTGACAGTGGTATGATTTATTTGTCCATAAAAGACATGCCGGGATGAAGATTACTTCCTTGAAATGACAATGCAGGTGAAAGATGATAGAAACATTTGGCAATCACTGTAATTTTTGGCCACATTAGTTGTCATCAGCCACTGTGGAACAATAAGTTCAGGGTGAAAATGTTTTTACGGCTATTTGTGGTGTTTGTAAAAGCTTATGCTTACAGCTGCAGGTGTTGTTTGTTAAATCCAGCATCTTCTGTGGTCATACTTTAATATTATTACAAGAGTCTTGTACAGAATATGTTCTTTGTAACAAGATGTATGCTCTGATATCTCATCTAAAACAATGGCAATGATGACAAAATAATGTTTCATACAAACTCATTTCAACATGTATCCAAATCCATATCCAATAGTGGTTTGTTGAAACCATACAGATGTAACTACAGACAGCAGAAACCCAGCAAGTCTGTGCTCTGTTATTTCTTACTTGACTAGTCAGCACAAAACTTGACTTTAGTTTCACCTCCATATAAGTATCTGCTTAAGGTGGTTATTCCTACTGATGTTTGGTTGACTTTCCCAGCCATTAGCCCTTCCACAAAGTTTCTACTGTCTTGTCAGCATGCTTCCCATCCCAATTACTGCCACTGCAGAGGCCCCAGCTATGCACTCTGATTCAGCAATTAATGCTCTGCACCAGCACTCCGGACAGTGACCCACTATCTACCCCTGCTGCCTCGCCACTGCCTCCTTAGGCTTCAGGGTATGTCTGGAGGGAGACATAGGATGCACTTGGAGCAGGACCAGAACTATAGCGAATGTTTTCCAGGGCCAGGGAAAACCCACCAGGAAGCATCGCTCCCTCGATAAGGTGCCAAGTGATGGATGTGGTATGGTTGCCTTAGGAGAACAGGAAAAATAGTTGTGTCTCACACTGTTGTTGTCTGTCTTATTTATTTATTTATTTATTGCAGATTCCAGTTGAAGGTGCATTGTTCTGCAAATGTTTATGCTAAAAAGTGACATTTTTGGTAAAGCAGAGATGATTGTTATGGATGAAAAGACATCTTGTCACATTTCATCAAAGTAAAGGAAAGATAGGGGACGGAGGAATTTCCACTAATGCCTTTGTGCAGTCATCATATTTCAAACTCATCGACCCCAAAAGAGTCACTCTCAGTCAATTATTCAGTCCCAGATGCAAATCCATCATAATTTGAAAAGACGGTAGCCAGTGACAACTCTGATGATTATGGAAATAACCATTGTCTTTGTGTAGCTATTTTAAGGTGGTGATAGAAAGTTGTTTCAGCCCCTCCACACTCTGCTGAATTGGCATTGACTTTGAACAGCCTCCTTTGTTCTGCTTACTGCACAGAAGAAGTATTTAAAAATACACAGTACAGTATATGTGCATCTGCTCTGAGCGTGTAGATATCAATAGTTTATTCAAGAGCTCCGTTTCATAGCCTGCTCTCAGACAGACTGCACATAACACATTCAAGTGCATCAATGTTTTTTACCTTTACCTTTTCTTTTTTTGTTTTGTGTCATTTCTTCTTTGCCCCCCTGTTACCTAATATCTAATGACTGGTTCATTGCTCCATGAATGGGGGATTTCAATTTAAAAAAATGCTGTGAACAAAGTCAGGTTTTATTTTGGGAAAGCATTAGTGCAGGTGTTTGACTTAATGACACCCACTGGGATATGAAAGTTGTATAACCCTGCAATGATGCTTATTGTGAACATGACTCAGTATGTACCATCCTATCATTTTTATTTCTAAAGGTCTCCTGCAAAAGCAGCCTGAGTATATCACTTCTCTTCTCAGATTTAAAACCACTGCTTACCATACCAGATCTCAGGACTGTTTGACCCCTCTGGTAAATACTGAACTTGGGATGGCTACCTTTCACTACTTTGCACCTTATAAATGAAATGAATTACGGTGAATTTTAAAACTTGAATGTCTCATCCCACTGCCCAATTTTAAATTTTCAACTTCTATTGCCTATTCTTCTATTGAACTTCTAATGATGTCTGTATGTGCTTTTGTCTGGATACGTTCTTTGTATGTACAGTATGTGCTTTTGTTTGTCTGGTTATGCTTGTTTTTCCTTTTTTTTTCATCTGCTGTACTAAGGTCTCTCTTGCAAAAGAGACCTTGATCTCACTGAGATTACCTGATTAAAGAACGGTTATATGTGCCAATACACAGTATATTTTGTCTGGTGATATGGTTTGTATTTCTGTAATGATGAGTCACTCACATTCAGATATAGACATCTATATGCTGTGGGCAAAACCCTGAAATTATATCCAGGGTTTTGGTATATTTTAGATATTCAAGTTATGAATTCAAAATACTTAACTAGCATCTAATTGAAAAAAGAATGGTCAAAAACAATAAAGCTCTTTCCCCAGTCAATGACTTTTTTTAGTAGCTTGGAAGAGCTTCATTGCTTAGCATTAACATTACATTTTACATGAGCCATTCAAGGAAAACTATTAATTACAATAACCGATCACATGACATCCAAGTCACCTAACCAACAAATGTAACACACATCCCCGTGTCCTCAGTTATCTATAGAAAAGTGGTAAGGAACATCTGCCTCTGATAAACACCTCATCATATACAGCAGGTGACAAATCCATTAAGTCCTTTGGACCATGCGTCATTACCTCCACCAGCAAAGGTGGAAGGCAGTTTATGTCTAAGGCAGTTTTTTCTTTGTCAAGATGATCTAAAAAATGTATTAATTTGGCTAAAAATGTAGCAGATAAATCACGCAACCAACCTTCTGTTGAATAAAGTTTACTTGAGGTCCATTTCTGATATTGAACAGTATGCTGTGTGAATGCACTGGGGAAAATGGGAACATCAAAATCTTCAAACTTTGAAGACAAGGGGACCAAACACAAAGCATTATGGATGCTGCAGCTTTTCAAGTTGGAGGACTCTTCAGCATCACTAGAGATTTTAGTTCTACCTCTAGTATCATCAAAGTAATTTGTGCATTTGTTGTTGGAATTCATATCCAAAGACTGAATTTAGTTGTTGGCCTCTTATCTGAGGTTTGTCACATATACTAAGTCTGGTTGTTGTTGAAATAATTGCTGAGGAGGTCAAGACTGATAGTTCAAAGAGGTTGGTCAAAAAAAAGGTGAGCTTTGTTCTCACGGCTCCATGGATATGAGGAGACACGGTACCATCAACACACAATTACATCCTTAGAATGATGTTTACATAAAAGCTTGTTGCTCTGTGTGAAAGATCTTTGGTTGAGGTGGCTGACTCTTCCATAACAATTTTATTCAGTAAATCTCTAAGTAATTCACTTTGCTCTGCTCGCTGCATAAAAAAATTCAAGTTACAGCAACTGAAAAGATCCATCTGTTGGGGTGAGTCTAATCTTTGCTGTTCTCATAACAAGCAATATAAATATGCAAATTGTTTGTTGCATTCGGGAGCTCTTGAAAAGCTTTTCATTTCAGACACCTTTTGGAAAAAAAATCCACATGTAGTCCCTTCTACACACATTGCTGCATACAGATTATGTTTACAAAATGAAAATGCCAAAATCTACGTTTCATGCAAAAAACATCTTAGTTGTTTTTGTAACTTCTGTATTTAACTGAAGGCCACAATGTGTTTTTCTAGCTGGCTACACCAGACAAACGCACATTGTGGAAAATTACCTATTTTCACAGTTATTTTGTTGCTACTTTATGTACCCAGTCACTGCAATTTAAGCTTCTGGTAAACCTGAAAAGGAGGGAAGATTATTAAGCTTGGCTGATATACTAAATATACAGTGGACTAAATACAGAATAGAGTCTGACATCAATAATTTATTTGTGTTCCTATTCTTGGCACACACATCACATGAGATAGTGCGGAAAAATACACTGTATGTACTGAGAGGATGGTGACAAGCAGTATGAGTGTGCTTCAAATAGAGTGTGGTCTCATAAGAATGGAGCCTGGGGCCATGGCATCCATCAGACCATAGAATAATTACTCTGGCATATACTCTTCAAAGCATGTACTTTGTAAATAGACAAATACTTTGTCCAATCTCGCTCTATGTGTAGGAAAACAGATGGGAATTTGGAATAGTTGGGTGCCCTGTGGATGAAAAGAATATGGGTATGGAGTACAATGTTAATATGCCTCAAATTCCACATCTTTGTTTCACATGGATCTGTGTGTTCATTGCTCATTTGATGGAAAAGACTGGTTGAAGACGCGGTGTTCTGTTATCCCTGCTGTACCTGGGTGATCAAATTAATTTGTCACTCTCCTGCTTGCTTGGCAAGAACAGCACTTGCTAACTGGGAAGGACAGTGTGAAGCCGATGTGAGAGTGTTTCCTCCCAGCCAGGCCCGCATGAAGAAATGTACGTTCTGGACCATCAGGTTGCATTGATGCATGTAGGAGCCTCCTCTGACAGTTAGTCCCTTCGGCTCTGACACTCAGTTTCTTTGTGGTGCAGTACTGAGGGTGTGTATGTGTGTGCATATTTGTGTGTGTGTGTGTGTGTGTGCAAGGTACTGTAATGCTATTTATGGGATATTACACTTGAAAATGCAAGTCTTAACTGGAGCACAAAAAAAAAACATATACCCTCCACAATTGTGGCTCCAGTAAGAGAATTGTGTTCAATTCTTTATCAAGATAAAACCCTGATACTGTGTGATGCAACAATGAGCATACTCCTCCAGACTTACTGTATTTTGAAGTTGGAATAAAGTAAGTCATGCATCTACAGTCAGTCAGTCATTTCCCAAGCCGACTGGCACAAAGGGCTGTCCTGGCTACTGTCCTGACTACTCATTATTATTATAATTATTACTTTTGTGGAGTCCGAAAGATAAGATGGGTTTGTGAAAAATGAATGTAAAAAGAAGGGGTTGATGGTGTTCAAGCCATATAGCCATATAGCCATATATCTATCTATCTATCTATCTATATATATATATATATATATATATATATATGGAATTGGTGGTTGGTAGATTGGTTGATATTGTTGATTGGGACATTAACAATGATATACTGCTCTTTTGGGATCGTGAAAGACGTGTGAAGGATTAAAGGCAGTGGGCTGAACCAAAAATTTGCTAAACGAATATGTTTAATTGCTTCCAATAAAAGAAACACTGTTTACTGTTTTTATTGGTAGTTATACTGTATGTGGACATGTGATTATTGTGTGTATGATTGTCCTCCATTATACAGGAAAAACGATTTACATCATTATGAACAGGCAACACGGTGACAGGGATTTCATTGGCGTGCCTCATATTTCTGCCTTGTAGATGAGGATATCAGTTTCTTCCTCCATTACAATGATGGAAGATATACTGCTTTTACAGGAAATGACAAGAGCTCATTTGAATGTCCATGATTTATGGCAGCACCTAACACAGCTACTGCTAATTTATTCCTCCTAATTCAAGCTCTCGCACAACTGTGCTGGAGGTGTGCCTCGACTGAACCAACAACCTTGATCGTAAAATCACAAAAAAAAGTGCTGGTCACACCAATGTGAGCCAACACTGTGACTGTCTCAATTATGCCATTCAACAACAACAAATATTAACTTCTAATATGGTTTGCACTGTAATGGAATTAAGGGCCAGTCTGGTTAAAATATTTTGTGGGATCAGTTTGATCTATAAAGCACATGATATTGACTCTCGCAGGTCATTTTGTGCTGTCACAAAATATGTTACTGTATTACCCAGCTGACATATCGATTTGGGTTGCTTTAATAAGAAACATCTTTAATAATGTTTGTGCTGTACTGTATCACATGATGGTCCACCATTGCATACCTCACACTGGCCCAGCGTGTTCATTCTCCAACTTTCCAACTACAAGATGGCAACTTTCCAGCAACATTAATTGGACTATTAGTGCTTCACTAACATATTCAAAGCCATGTATAACTCCTCTGCCATGGCGGTTGTCAACATTTCAAATGCCACCTCTCTCCTTTTCTTTTCTCAAATTGATTTTTGGGCAGTATCTTCCATGAAGGTAAAGAAAAATTGATGCATTTCAACCAAACACAGAAGATAACTGGCAGTTCATTTAGTTTCAGGGTTGAGTCTTTTAAACCTGTCATCAACAACAAGCAATTCATTACCAGCAATGCCGTCGATAAAGACTCCAACTCAAATGCTTATTGGCTGAGCCAAGGCATGCCTGAAGGCCATGCACTGCATCCACAAAACAAGAAAAGAGGCAACCCAATCAAATCAAAGCACCATGTCTATTCTAAATGTGACCTTAATGCAAAAATAAATTGAATATAAACATAATATGAATGCATTTATGACTTAAATTAGCTATTATGTTGATACAGCTTGTATATCCCACTCAATGTATTATTTCCTTTATTTTGAGAAAAACACTTTTTATGCTCAACCACTCATAACATCGTACGACAATCATTTCATACCATACCAGCCCAGCAACTGTAAAGACTGTGTCATCAGTGTCATCAACAAACAAGGTATTTCTCTTTGAAATGAGCTTAAACTTCTCTGCTCAGTTCCTTCTAGATAATTATGTGAGACACAAATGACATTGATGTAGTAAACACTCAACCAGAAATGAATGTATTTACTTGTACTTAAACAAGGGTGCAAATTTGCAAATTTCGTTGCCTCCAGCTATTACTGCAGGTATAAATAGATGGTGATATGGTGGATCATGTACTGCATGTCTGATGTATGTCATGCATTTGATGAAGACAGAAGTATACGCAGTAGAACAATAGTGTCATGCAGAGCCATCCCTTTGGGTCAGTTTAATTACTTTTGCTGTGCTGCTGCATGACGCTTTCTGCTCGTTTGCCTTGTGCATTACAATATTATCACCTCACTTTAGCTTTGGCTCCATTCATGTGGTTGTGGAGATTTATGCAGTTTACCACAAAGTGCAGTACAAGTACAAAACCGAAAGTATTCGGTCATTAAGGACTGTGCATTTTTTTGTTCAGTGTGTGATCCTTTAAGTCAAGCACTGAGGGTAATGTTTACAACGATACAATTTACATATAATAAAGCAGGCTAATTTTCCCATTCCAAGTAATCTTGCACACACAGCTGAAGAATAATCCTGTTTAACTTTCATGTATATTAAATTCCTCACCTACAGAGAAAGACACAGTTATTTGGCGCAGAAACTTGACAGAATCAAACACTCACACAAAACAAACTGACAAACTCTGCCTTTGTTAGCACTGTCAACATTTCCAATGACTGCATTGCATTGAATGTGATTGTCATTCAAAAGTGAAAACATCTTGCACCAAGAAAAGAAACCTTTATAAACAATTGTTTGGTGCCAGAAAAACAGTATTGAGACATTTAATATTCAAACCCTGCTCTTTACATAAATGTCAACATCAATTACTTTCATATGGTACACTAAAGGCTTATTCAGGGGAACAGACACAAGTGGCACGGTATCATTACTGCCTTCCTTGCGCGAGGCTTTCATACAACCTTTAACAGCTGAGAGCGCAACAATAGCTGTAAGCCGCTTTCCATGGTGTCTGACTCAGTCAGACTGTGTGGGACAGGCGAACACTTATAAGGACATCAGTTTCTACGGCTTAAGCTTCACACTGAGATTTCCTTTAGCCTCTTTTATCTCACCTCTCTTTGTCCCCTTGGAGACTTACCAGGGATAACTTACTTTTTGCTGTCATGGTTGTCTGTGCTGTGACATCTAAATCTTATAGCATTGTGTCACATTATGAACTGTGCACTTAAAGCTACCATCTGTAAATTTCCTCATGTTAAAGCGATGGAGTCGGTCAACTGAAAAGATGTGACCCTAAAAAGCTGAACCTGAACATTTCACAATAGCAAAGAGTAGAGAGTGTCTCCCAAAACAGTAAATGTTCTGTTTTTCAGTGTTTCATTGCACTCCGCCATGCACATCTATATAACAATCGATTTTTAAAACAAACATTATTCAACACGAATTAAAATAAAATAAAGACATCACAGACATTACCTTCGATGGAGTAAGGGAATGTTGGGAGTATAGAAACATTTGACGTTTGATTTTGACACAAATTTTATAATTTTTCTTGAAATTTAGAAGAAAGGTTTATCTCCTGCATGTGTAATGACACAGTAGGCGAGAGAGTAGAATAATTAACAAAAAAATATAATAATAAATCCTGCATGCCCCCCAGGATGCAGGATTAAACACTTGTAAGGCAACCTCTGACGCAGATTGTGCATCTCTGGTGGGCCATTGCTGTGAAAAGGGAAAACAAATTTGTACTATGTACTGAAATGAATGTGCAGTTAAAGACTCTCTCTGGCCACATAAATTTTACAACAACCATTGTTGGTGTGAACATGCATCAGCTATAAATTCATCAAGACCAAACATCATGTGCCACTTAAAAGCACATGCCTCACAAGTATCACCTGTACAGTCACTTAATTGGAAATGCAACAATGCCTTATGCCTTTGTTAAACTGACATTGACTGACATGATCCCCCAGTTGACTAAGTGAAGTCCCTACGCCTGCTTTACTAAAGGGGCCTGTTAAAGCGCTGACAGGTAATCAATATAAAGCATGTCTACATATTGCAGACAATAGAAGAAAATATAAACAGCTTATAGAGGAGGGTTTATTTACAGTTTTTGAGTGAAAAGGCATGACTAGTATAAATCATTCCACTCTTGACAATTTTGCATTTTAAAATAGGACAAAGACTGAATGGAAAATTGCTTTAACCCTATAGTTGAGGATAGTGTGCATTTAGTGGTTTACCTGTGCCCAAGCTTAACATTAAATGGAAGGGAGAAAGGATGGGGAAAAGGATTTGTATTTCTCTGAATAATAACTATGTTTGTGCTAACGTGGCCATGGGCATATCTTGGTAAATGTCTTCATTTTTGCAAATGTATATCTATTAGATTAGCTTCACCTATTGCCGTCTCTGCATTAGCTGCTGGGATTTGGTCATGATCATTAAATGCACCTCATTCTAGTACAGGAATAAAGAGTTCCCACCATCTCCTAAACTTAAGGCAACGATATGACATCCAGTGTTTGCTGTTCATTCGTAATAACAAACAGGATATGGCGAAATTACAAATAAAATAGATTATCTGTATCTAAATTTAAACTTGCTGTATCTCAACACCAAAGAAAGGTCTGCCTAGAGCTTTGCTTTGTTTGTTATAGTTGCTGCTTTTTATTAGGATGCATTTATGATATTTCTCCTACAGGCTGTAATTGTCGCCTGGGTCAAATAAATATTTGAATTAATATCATAAATGATGACAAAACAAACTAGCTCAGTATTTTTCATCCTGAACTGCCAAGGCCGTATCCCAGGTGTTTGATGCAATATCCATATAGACACAGATTTTTAATACAGGCACCACTTCTGAATGATGTTTTTAATGTTTTTATTTAATGTTATCGACCTTATTCTACTACTTTTTGTGCTCAACTCAAAAATGTTAAACACAAAAACAACAACAACCAAAATAGGCTGTTAGATACTCAGGTTGAGGTTCTCAGGTTGAGAATACAACATGAAGCACTATTGTCAGAGACTTGCCTCTATAGAGCAACAGTTTTCAGTTGTCATTATTGGATAACTTTTTTTCTTCTTTTTTTTCCTGCAGTGACCAAAGAGCTGCCACAAGAAATCTTCAAAAAGTCCCCAAAGGAGGATTTTTTTTTTCTTTCTAATTATTTCCCTCAGTGAACAAGTAAATAACTATGTCTTGCTCACATCTTACAGAGCAGTAGCAAACACAGCTCCCCCTCCTTCCTGAGATTTATGTGCACTGAAATGGTTTACAAACTATCTGCTATCCTTAAATCAGTGATAGGCCAGAATAAACATTATATCAGTATCATTGTCAGGATTTTTTTTTCCACTGTGTTGCATCTGCATTCTGCTCCACACACCTTTGTCTCTCCCCTGTCATCATGCCTGATTAAAGCTCTCACTGTGGCTGCAGGAGCCGTCATTCATGTCATTTTCGAAGACAATCCTGTGATTTCCCAATGGTGTCTGCAGCCGGGGACAATCCTCTACTTAACAATTTCTCAGATGGATCAATTTATCTGTGCGAAACCTGAAATGGTTCCACAAAGCCGAGAAACTGATTTGGTGCCTGAGAGAACTGACATACCTGCAAGAAAAGATACCATAACTGCATGGAATTAGAATTTAACCCTTTCTGGAGTAAAATGTTGTTCCTTTCTGTACTCTGTACCATCAAAGCAAACAAACTGACAAAATTATATAGATGTCAATGACAGTCTGCAGGCTCATTGAAATCCAAAAGAATGTGGAGAAGCTGCTGCTGAATAGCTATTCTAAAATTACATATATTGTACCATATAAATGGTGGTGTTCAATTGACCCTGACCACAAATCTTACTTACAGTATCTCAAACCAATACTTGCTGGGTTGACAAGTAATCAGAGTGCCGTTTCAATTAAAGCATTTTTTTTTATGTACAGCAGTAAAATCATACAAAATCAACATTGAGAGCAATGAAATTAATTAGCTTTGCGCTTGGCAATAAAACAATGGCAATAATTATCTTAATTTCTCACACAATCACAGGCAATTACAGTATAGAAATGAGCATTGGAAAATACGTTTTATTTCATCAATTATGTGTCCCTATGGAGAGGAAGTCCAACCCCTTCTAGTGTAAACAAATACTAAAGGGAAGGTCGAGAAGATCCCAAAGCAAAAGTGTGGGGTAATGGCAAACGAGTCCAAATCTAAGTAGAGGTGATGACATTTGTGACAATGTTTCAGCACATCAATGATTAATTATGCACTGACTGATCCGCTGCAAACATCCATTGTAAAGACATTTCAGTGAAAGTGGGTAGCTAACGTTGGTAAATGGTTAAAGTTGGGTTACCTTTTTTTTTTGTACTAATTTTACATCAAATGACAAGTGTAAAGTGAAAAGGGTCATTTATAGTGATGATCCCGCAGAAAATGATCACCCAAGTCTGCAGCTCTATGGAGAATTTCATTCTCTTTAAGCTTGTTGTTTTTTGTCCCACAAATATGCTGTATGGTTTAGTCTCTCCGCTCTTATCAACCCTGATTCTAACAACAGCTGAGATCCGTTTTTTGCAATAAAGCTCAGATAAATGTATTGTACTGTAATGTACCGTATTCTACTTGTCCAGCCCCAACACATATGCAAAGTTTGCAACTGGCAAGTGAAGTACATCTAATGGCCAGGAGCGTGACTTCAGTGAGGTAATGTTACTCTGTCTCTGCAGGAAAGAGGGTTCAGGTCAAAGATAAAAAACATTACATTTAGGCTGATAATGTCAAATAAACAGTTTTGATTAAATGTTTTAATTAAATTTAGATTTTCCAGACCTTAAACTGCACATTTCACTGTATTTGTATTACATTTCCAATTTGTAAACATTTTGGCAAATTCATCATTACATGCCATTGAACTGTCTTCTTTGTGATTTAGAAAAAAAATTACATTTCACAGAAATGGCCTCGAGTGTGGTTAAAATATATATATATATAGATGTGTGTTGTGGCAACATTTCCAGCCATATCGTGCATCCCTAAATAGCTTTACATAGCACATAATCACTTGAGTGTACACAATCATCTGACATTTTTCCAGCCTGATGTGTTCAATCAAAACTCCTTTGCACAGTATGCTTTCATAAGACACTACACCGCCACAGACAATGCATTATGTAACACAATAAGGCAATTAACGGTGCCCGTCTAAGGCTTCCTTATAGCCACATCAAACCTTTTTTCAAACTACACCTCACAGCCTGAACTCTTTGCCTGCTGTAATCAGCACACTAAATAATGGAAGAGGCATACCTACAAATCAAATGCAATCTGACAGCTCCTCACCTTTCTGAGCATGCTGTAATTATAATTCAGTGTGCTTTCATTTCATCCTGTTGCAAATCAATGACTTCCCTCTGTGACAAAAACATTTGTCTTCTTTAGTTTTTTTATCCTGACAAAAATCAAGTCCTGTGCTCAACTGATGGAAACACTGTATTTATAGTACAGCACTTGCCTCAAGTCAGAAGTGTGCAGGAAGTTTAATGTCAACCCAAATGAGATCAAAATAATCCCAATATGATGTTACGGTATGCTAAAAACTAGGAGTAAGAGGAGGATGAGGACGAGGACAAGGAAGGACAGTTGTCTCAAATGAGATCAGGGCCACATTGGTTGACTGTGCGCTCAGTCATGGATTGAATATGAGGGAGGCTGGGCAGAGAGTTCAACCCAACCTGAGCTGCTACACGGTTGCATCTATCATCCGTACATTCAGAAATGAGAACCGGTAAGTTACCTATTATCTACACGATGCTACTGCTATTTATGTATGTACAGTATACTGTAGTATACTGCAGTCTGACAAATCAGTAAGCCTATGTTACTCAGTGATTGTTGGCCAATGTTACAGTAATGTCATTTCATATTGAAAAAAAGGAAATTATTTTAGCTTACTGTAACCAATTATATCATATTTTTGGATCTTCTGCAGAACTGAGAGACGACCAGGCCGTGGTAGAAGACACCGGCTGTTCACACCAGAACAGGAGACCGCTGATTGTGAACATGGCGGTGGCAAACAATACTGCTACTAATACGACTACGAGAAATCCAGAACCACATAATTGCAGACAACACAATATTCAATAACATTCACCAGGTGGGCTTGTCTGTTGGGATGAAACAGGTCTACAGGGTGCCATTTGAGCGAAACTCAGAGGGTTAAAGAACAGCGTTATGAACATGTGCAAGTAAGTACTATACTGTGAATTTACTGTCATCAGCACTGTATAGACACATTACAGTACTGTAATCTGGTGTATTGTGCTTCACCATATTGACTGCTCTAGGTCTATTTCTCATATTGTCTAGATGTCTGTTTCAGAGAGTCTTGGAGATGGATGCCGCTGCAATTCAGCACGTTTATATTTTTATTGATGAGGGTGGCTTTAACCTAGCCAAAAGAAGGGGACGGGGACGGAACATTATTGGCCACCGCGCCATTGTGAATGTCCCCGGACAGCGTGGAGGGAATATCACGTGTGCCGCCATTAGCCAGCAAGGCGCCATGCCAACCTTGGTCCCTACAACACCACCCTTCTCATCACATTCCTGGACACACTACATGGCATCCTCATTCCAGCTGAGCAGAAGGGTGGACCAGAGCAGCCCAGGTATGTTGTCATCTGGGACAACATGACTTTCCACCGGGCTGCTCTGGTCCGCAACTGGTTCATCGACCACCCACAATTTATTGTTCTATACCTCCCACCATATTCCCCATTCCTAAACCCAATTGAAGAGTTTTTTTCGGCATGGCAATGGAAGGTATATGACCGCCATCCCCTCGCATGCATGCCTCTTCTCCAGGCAATGGGGGATTGCATTTTGTGCTTGATTCAGAAAACGTGTGTAAACAATTGTGAAAAACTGTAATAAATGTAAATAAGTAATGCTTTGTTTGTGATGACAGTTTAGGTTAGTTTTAACAAGCTTGAGTCGAGCAGAGATGGGCCAGATCACACCACTGCAACTTCTTCTTCTCCGGTTGATCCAATCTAGCATCACATTGAATAAACTCTGAATTAACTTGGGTTCGGTCCAATCACAAACAAGAAGAACTGTCCCTCCCTTTCCGTAATCTGAAATGTCGTTTTGTTTTGTGTAATGTCGGTGTGTTTTGTGTAATGTTGTTGTAGCAGAGTCGCTACTTCGGGGTCTCACTGACAGGTGGAAAAAGACTCTCACACTGCGTACAGTTTTAATTCACGCTCCACACACAATGACACTCTCTGGGTTGGCCAGCGTTTCCACGGCTGTTCCTTCCCTCTCGACCAGCTGCTTCCTCGCTGTGTCTTCTCATGCCAGCTCCTGTGTCTCTGTTTGTCTATGGAACCGCCTATCCTCTGCTTGAGCCGCTTCTAAAGAGCACAGGAGGTCTTGATTAATAATCATCCCCACCTGTGCTCTCAGATTGTAGGTGCTGGCTCCCTGAGCCACTCCTGAGCCACTCCCTCCCCCTGCTCTCCTCTGTAGCTGAGCTCTTAACCACACTCCGCCACCACAATTGCGTTTTGTGAAATGCCATTGTGTTTTGTATAATGTTGTTGTGTTTTGACCTTCAGGGCCACTGTTGACCAGAGATCGTTACTAAGCACACACACACAAGAAAGAGATGACTCAATGACACAAAGCTGAATGATTTTTCAGACCAAAGCAAACGAAGAACTACTAAAATAGCCTGCAGCTCTGACAGACAGCCCTGAAATTTAATGACATACATAGCCTCAAAATTGCATTTGTATAGTACAGGACAAGAAGACTGCATGAAGCAACATGCAGGTGATTTGACTTTGGGACATTAGAAAATCTAAAGGCAAATAATTTAAATGTATTAATCCTAGATGATGTAGTTAATCAAGCAATAACAAACTACATTTTTATACAGAAAACAGTGTTTTCTTTATTTTTTAGTATTCAACATTAGTAGCTGCTCAACTGCATTAGGAGGACAAACTCAGAATGCACCCTATGGCCAGGACAGAAATGTTGCCATTTCTCACTCCTGTGTATTAGTCCATAAGCTGTCATTGCCTTTTCTCTGAAAATCCCACAGCATGATAGGTGCTTTCCTTGAGATCTGTTATTCTTCATCAGTGTGTGGACAACATGCAGAACATACAGTTGTCCTTGGTGCATCTTCACCCAGTAAAGGGAGACCATAATGCATTTGTCATCAGAAGAAAAGAGCACATGTTACTTGAAGTGACATAAAAGGGATGTTAGTTGTGTGCCCTGGCACCACATGTCATTCAGAACATGGAACAGCTCAATGATCCATGCAGAAATGCTGGAAGCACTGCCTTAAATTCAAAACATTTTAACAATTTTATGGTATCTCTTATACACCCTGGTAGATCTATTTTTAGGGCACATTGTGATGTGGCTTATTTGTACAGGATAAACCAACATCCTAATTAATGCTTCAGATTTTTGTGACTCAGCAAGGTGTCTATTTGATATCCTGCATGTCTATACAACCCTGTCTCTGATTAATCACGTTCTTATGCAACTAATCTGCATCAGCAATTTAGTGCTAATGCAGGAAGTGGTGTGATATTCAAGTGCACCAAAAGAGTACTGTAGGAGTATGGAGGTCAGTGTGGGGGATGGGTGCATAAAGCTGCTTTAGACACCAGTGACCCACTTTCATATCCGGTCTCATATTGGAAGTCAACAATGACATTTTTATTATGTATCTTGATATTGATATTTCCTATTTCCCCCTACTGTAACTGTAATTAAATAGTATTAGTTGCCTAACCAAATTTATGACTTAACCATAAAGTATTGTTAAGTACAAAGTCAGCATTCAGGTAACAACATACCTGTAGACAGCATGTTCATATTTCAAGAATCTGAAAAACGGTCACCGCCAACATTTCTCAGTTCCTTCACTTTCTTTTATCAGAGGCATCTTCTGAGCTGTCACAGCAACAAAAGGATCTTGATTACCAAACTACGATGTTTTGATATGCGGGAACACCAGATGAAAAATGAAAAAATGTTACTGTAATCTTTTTTAGAACATCTGAATATTTTTTGTGAAAATGTTGAGCTCTAAGTTTTATTAAACTACATCTTCTAAAATCAACTAAAATCACATGGTAAAGATCATGGCAGAACAATAAATATTTTAACACAGACTGCTAGTATGAAAGGCAGTGCTAAAGGCAAATGATCGTCGCCCCCAGACCTCCACACTCTCACCTTTTACGACCTTTGTCCACAATGTTATTGTTGATGCATAATGGAGACTGGGTTTTGCTTCCTGTCAATTAAAAACGCTGTTACACAGGATCTCATCTACAGCCTTTAGTCACCTGGGCTAGACCAGTCTGGGTGTTCACAGACAAACATACCTCCAACTCAGAAATTCAGTGACCTTGGACAAAGAGCCCCTGACACTGCCAAGATCAGAGCTAAGCGATCAGCTGTTCCAGTCACATCAGTCCCAGTGCGCTGTCAACCTAGATTTTCTTTCTGCTTAAACAAGTTAAGTCAATATTACTTAAAAATATTCTGTTTGATTGCATTAATTAACCAATCTCAGTATATTTTACTATAATGAAGGGATCATTGTTTTCACTAGCATGTTTGAGTTGAACAGACTTAAATACATCAATTTATTGCCTGGACCACATCCCTTTATCAGCACTGCAGCACTTTGCCAGTTTCTAATTTGCTAATTCACTCAAATTGTCTGGACATGATCAGGGCTTATTTAATGACAATCTCATATAGTTAATGAGTATTAATTAATGACAATTTTCACACTGTAAAATTCGGTAAATTCAGGCTTAATTGACAAATTATTTTCAAAATGATTTAAGATTAAGTTTGAATTTTAATGTGATTAAATGGCATGCCACAGTTAATATCATCATATTTCAGACAATTTCAATTGGTGCTTTGTGAAACTTTTTTAAAAAAAGGAAGTAAGATTTCTTTGCTGTGCTTTCTGTCGAAGCCTGATGAACATCTTTAAAGGGTAACTGGTATTTTTAAACCTGGGCTCTATTTTTACAAATGTTGAGGTCTAACTGACTAATAAACCTTAGGAATTGGTCCAGTAGATCGCCTCCGCTGGCATCCGCAAACGGGCTGCATGGCAGCAACGTAATCCTTTGGGCCAATTTCACCCTGTGAAAAGTACATCCACTAAAAGCACTTGTTTTTAGTGGATGTACTAAAAACAAGTTATTCGAAGTGTCTGACGACATTATGGAAAGGATCCCTACAGAGACAGAACATATTTGTTAAAGAGTAAGATCCTTGTTGTTTAAACAGACTCAACTCACTCAAGGAAGTCTAACTCTGAAATCTCGCGAGAGGTTGACTTGCAGGAAGACAACATGAGTCAAGAGTTAGAAAGAAGAGTTTACATAGAGGAACTGCTAGCAATAATTTATTTCCAAAGTCATGGCTGAATATTTAGCTAATTTTGACAATGTAGATGAGGCATTTGAATTCGATGGCCATCCCTATTTGTTTGAGCCAGCGTATACAGAGCTTCCTGTAACAACTCAACCAGAGATTTCAGAAGGATACTAAGTCAACGTGTCTGGGTTACCAATGCAGTCTAGTGGCTGCATTTATACAGAGCTTTTGTCCAAAGTCAATGTGTCCATGTGGACAGGAAGAGCTGGGGATCAAACTACCAACCGCTCTACCTCCTGAGCCACTAAAAGAGAAAGCACTGGATTTTCCAATTCAAAGGGCATTTTCGTTCAAATATAATGGAGATAGTTTGCCACTGTTTCACAATGTTGTGTCATACTTAATAAAACTGAGTTCAAACTCAGATGGCTTAAACTTCTGCACTGCAGGCTTTAATTTGATTTGGCACATACGATATGATTGATGGAAACACATTTGAAATAATATTCCGGAGGTATGGGATGGTAGAATTAATTTTAAAGCACATCATGTTTCCCTACACAGCCGGTTCACAGGTCAACATCAAAGCACAGCTTGTTAGCATTAATTATACATTTAGTCACTCTGTTTCCAGTGTCCAAAAAAATCTATGATCAACAAATGGTTCCAGTAAATGCGCTGTAGAGACATGAGGGCATGTCATCCCAACTATATAGATATATATATTTATATCAAAGGGTTATGTATATATGATATTTCTCCCTTAATTAACTACAAAGTGTTTGTGACTATCTCAGCATTTCATAATGAGAACATATGAGGGAGGGAAATACACTGAGAGCTAAAGAAACTTGGAGAATTGATCATCTTGGTAAATGTGCATGTTTTAAAGTTTGTGTTCTTTTTTGCACTGATGAACACTAAAAATGTGCAAAGTTTAGAGACAGGAAGATAATAGGATCTTAGTATTGTGCATGTTTTAAGGTTTTAAGTTTGTAATATTTTGTGACTTTGTTTTTGTGTTGTTTATTGGGTTTTTTTTTTTGTGTAACTTATAGTCAAACTGTAATGAATTGTAACAAAGGAGTATAGCAATGACCTGTCTTGGTGGATTGCATTACAGTCATAAAATGCAATATGTGTGCTGGGGCATTAACATTTATTGAATGTGTTCCAGTGGACAACACACCTATGGCTCCGTCTTTGTGTGATGTTTATCAGTCTGATGAAGAGCGGTGTGCTTCAAATGTCTCTTAGCAGGTTGTGATGATAATAAATGCATTACGTTACGAGCTGTCTATGTGTGAACTCTTTGTTGTTCTCATTTTTTCTCAGACTAGGAAGTGTTGAAGTGTGTCTTCTGTAGTTGCCAGTGGGTTAAGCCACAGTTCATATGTGTAGGAGACTTAAAGCTGGGGCAGCACATACAGTAATTCTTTGCCTTCTTGCTAAAATGCAACATGCAAGTGATAGTTGATGAACCATTCTGCCCTGTTGCTATTTTCTGATGAGTCCATAAGATGTCTTAGTGGTTAATTCAAGCGAGTCAGATTATTTTTTTTATTTCATCTTATTATGGGGAGGGAGATAAAATATCCCATTGTGCTACTCCACTGAGTAGAGTTTCCCCTTGTTTTCAGAGATCAAGTTTAATTTGCCTGCCGAACTGTGAGGTTCCTGAGGACTCCCCCATAACTGATAGACCATGTCACAGGCAAAGGGCAGGAGGATAAGTGAAATTGCCTTGTAGTATAGTGGAGGCTGTAAAATGTAAAAGAGCTCTGTGATGCATTTACTGTGTCCATAAAAGAATACTCTTCAGAGTGGCCACAGTGATGGAGAGCCACCAGCTCTCCACAAAGAACACTGTATCTTTATCCCGTCATCATGTCAACACGTCAAAGTGCAGTAAGCACTGGAGTGACAACGTAGTAAGTACTGAGCAATGCACTCCCATAGTACAGTCCTTTGACCTTGAAAAACCACTGGTCAACCAGCAGCCTTTCCTCCAATCTTTCAGCCACATTTTCTTGTTGTGTTTGTATGATTTAATTATTATTATGTGAGACAATATGGTGTAGTGGTAATGACAACAGACCAGGTTCAATTACCGGTTGTTTATCATAATTAGAATCGGTAGTCTGAACGTCTCTCTAACTATAATGAATGAGCTGTGCTAAGGGCAGGATGTTGGTCAGCAAATGAACATTCAGCTGCCCTGTCCATAATGTCTGCCATTAATCTTAGTCAGCTCTTGACTTGCCTGTAGTGAAGGGGTCATTTAAGGCCATATTATTGCAGACACATCTCATCCTCAGTCATGGCTTTTTTAAAAGAAGCTAAACAACAACAGAAAAAAATAGGTCAATTATGACAGTGTTACACTAAATCAAACTCATTCAGTACTGCAAACATACAACACCAACATACTCTATAACACCAATGATGTAATAAGGAGGGTGGGAGCAGAATATTATAAGAATCAATTTAACAAAGCAAAACACAAAAAATATAAACTTTACATATATTAGTACAAACTTAGAGACTCGAATACAGCTTTCTAGACTAACTAGTTTCTAAATACGACCTTCTGAATTTCCTGGGCCGACAAACCCATTATCAGTGTCTTGGTGCACTGATGAGCTTTTTTCATTGTCAGGACCAAGAAGTCCTTCAACCAGTTCTCACTGTTGCAGCTCTTCAATTAACCTTGTTTCCAGTTCATTTGTAGTATCTGCTTGGCTGACAGGAAAAGCTTGTGTGATAATCTGGCATACGATTTTAGAATGTAGTCATTTTGATACCATTTGTGAGAATGCCACAATATGTACATCAGTGTACCTTCCACATCACAAGCATGCCAACATAAGTTTGGTACTGTTTTTTACTGTGTTTTCTTTAACATGTACGGTGTAATGTAAGCCATGTGTATTCTCTTTATTTGTAAAACTTTATATGTATATGTATGCTTTGTAGTATTACTGCATTCCATTGTGTTGAGTACACCAATGTCACGTTTGCAGGGTGAATTTAAAGTCAACTTGCAGTCAGCAGAAGCAATGCACAGCTACCTGTACACCACTGAAACTGTCCCTCTACAGACAGCAGCTTGTCTTAGGACATTTCTTTAGATCCAAATCGTTTTGAAAGAATTTGTTTTATCAAACTCAGTGGTATGTACAAGAGTAGTCAGAAATAGGTATGCCTCTGTATTTTGGTATTAATGCATTTTTTTATGTATTGTTGAGCAGCATGACACTTCTGTTGCTACTCTACCAATTTCCTAGATAATGCCACAAATAAAAATAGAGGCATTCAGTAAGGCAGCAGTACACACATATATCTTCCCAAGGTAGTTCAGATTAGTAGAAGAGCACATAAAACATACATGCAACCATGCAGTATAAATATGGCTATTTAACTATGATTCTTCACTCTACCTCCTAAATTATATTTGGTTCCATCAAAGTAAATATATCAGAGTTATAGAATGCTGAGCATCCACCAAGCACGCTGTTTTCTGAGTTTTAAAATTGGATGCAACTAAGTTCTATTCATCATAGTTAGCTCTACTGACATTTTCTGATTCAGTGTTCAAGGTTCAGACCTTGCAGACTGTTTTGCATCACTGTTCATTCTTAGAAATAATTTCAAGACTTACTTTAACGCCAGTCTGTCGGTCAGTTGGTCAACCACTTTGGTCCAGACTAAAATATCTCAACAACTATTGGATGGATTGCCATTAAAGTTTGTACGGACATTTATGGCCCCAAGAGGATGAAGCCTTCTGACTTTGGTGACTGGGTCAAAATTTGAATTTGTCCAATACTTGGTTTCTGACCGAATACCTGCCACAACGATGGTATACTCATCAGCCACAACTGTACCTTGTGCTTAGTGCTAATTAGCAAATGTTAGCTTGACACAAAGCTAAGATGGTGAACATGGTAACCATGATACCTGATAAACATTCGCATGTTAACATTGTCATTGTTGTTGTATGTTGTAGTATGTGTAGCATGCTGACATTAGCATTGTTGTGTATAAATACTGCCTCACAGGGCTGCATGGCTGTAGATTGGCTAATTTGTACAAAACAGGACTTGCTTTGCTCTGGTCTTGATCTTAAGCAGTCATTGTTCTTGGTATCAAAACTGACTTTAGCGTTGAGTAAAGTGGCATTGAATACAGTCCTACAGACCTACATATAGATAAAATTTAGCAATAGATAACTAATTTGCTCAATGTTATGTAGTAGGAGACATGTTAATTCAGGCATGTAACCAAAATAACATTAGTCTCCACTAATTAGTTTGAGTAATAATTCAGTTTGAATTAAAAAGAAGTCCCAAAATGCACATTTATTAGGGTTATAAGATTAAGAAAAAAACTACTAACTGCTTTAAAGAATGCATTCTTCTCACATTGATGGCCTCCTTTTCCTTAATGACACCTGTATTTATTTGTATATGTATCTGCCTACTCTGTTGATGATAGAATTCAAGTCTAAGGACATTTTATTTTATCACAGTCATTTATAAAAGAAACAGCTGGGTAGCTGTTAATAACCTTACTGCAATGAAACATTTTCAAGACCAGAATTTGATTGATTTCTCTCACATGCATACAGTATGCATGCATAGAAAAAAAAACCATTTGAACATGTATTATAAATTACCTTTACTGTTCTTAAATATACATTATCATCATATATAGCAGAAATTGTTCCAATATGATAACAAGAGAAACTAGAGAACATGGTGAAAATTGATATATATTCTATAGAGGTCAAGAAAGGAATAGAGTAGCTTCTTTGACGGCCTTAAATTATTAAGGCAATGAAATAATAATGCAGCTGATGCTTGACAATTTGTTATATAATAATAGATTTTTTTATATTTATTAAATAAACTATGATATATTTTGGTATTTTGGCAAGGGTGAACAGTCTATACAAGCTCCCTTGCATTTTGAGCCTCCATTCTCCTTCATTAGAGTATCATTTACATACTGATGTCATGTTTGAAATACTGTATGTGAGTGTATTTGTTAATATTTGAATACAACAATTTGAGAAAACTTCACTAAATAGTGTGTGAACAAAGTATTCAGGTATAACCTGTCCAAGAGGCTTTCTCAAAATTCTACAAACATTATTTTTATCAGTTCTAAAAATGTTTTCTTGAATATGAAATATCATCTGATTTACATAGATTATGCAGGTTCTGATAATGACTGCATAGACTTATACATTTGGATACCACCAAAAACATACTCTGGATCATAGATTTAATCAATGTGTTTGGTTTGCATAAGACAATATACTACACACATATACATAGTTGTATGTATACCATGGAGCATAGTTACTCATACATAACAACTAATAATATTGTATTACGCATTTATGGTACTAGGTGGTTGGATAAAAGCACCAAAAGGCATTAATTATGTTGTGTTGTACCATTATCAGATAAGGTTAACATATACAAAAAGTCATGACAGCAAAAGCTTCAGTGCTGCTGGAGTTCTCTTCACTTCATGTAAACTTACTTTTGGCAGCCCTTCCTGTATTTTCCCTTGCAGAGTGAATAGATGGCAAAATTGCCCAACCATCATTACAAGTGAAATTGCTCCTGCAGCAAGGGGTTATAAAATAGCCCTTCTTGCCATTTTTAAAATGATGGAACTGTCAGCTTGGGTGGCCAGGCCGCAGTGCATCACAGAAAGAATAGACGTGTTTTCATTTGCCATTTTATACAGCCTAATACAATGGATATCAGCTCTGCCAAGCCAGTTATGGATATTGCATGAATAATACCAGCGATTGAATAAAAAAAGGTTTCCCAGGACGCACACTGTACATATTTACTATTAGTGCTTTCAGATAAAGTAATATAAAGTCCACCTTGAATGCAGTCCTCTCTCTCTAACCCATCTTCAGATACACTTCATTATACGCCATAAAATAAACCAAGCCATGTGCATATCTTGTCAGTCTGGTATAGTCAGGATGGGACTGTATCACTGACTTATTTTACTGGATCTTTAACATTTTTTTTCTGTAGTAACACATACGTTTTTTGAGAGATTGCCAGTCAATCACAGGATTGTGTGCTTCTTCTCTGTCCTCCTTTTTAGGTAAATGTTGGTTTGTTATGGATTCTAAGATATACAATTATCTGTAAAAGCTGTACCTAATACACAAAAAATGGCACTCGGTACAAGCAGAAGATAAACTGTTAAAACATCAGCACATAAGCAAGCATTAATACAGGATGACACTGGTGGTGTTAGTGTAGAGTATACTGGTAAAGGTGGACCACCCCAGTTTTAGTGCACACTGTACTTTTTGAAGTACTGCCTATGTTATGCAAATAGTTCAGGGTAATTCAAAGCCGGACAAGCAATACATAAGTAGCGTTACCTTAAGTGCAGCGTTGATTTGCATTTAACAAGTTCCCTCTTATTCTTGGGCAGCTGACTTTCAGAACTCATGCTCTCAGCTAACATCCATGCATTTATATTGGTGAATATCTTATACCACCTTATGTCACAACAATCTGAACTATCCATTTAATAGCCATAATACTGAGATTAAACGGTGGACCTATTTTTCCACTGTTAAATGAATCATGTGCTTAAAAGAATGATCTTTAGTGTAAAAAAGAACTGATGGCAACAATAAGAAGGACTGTGTAGTCCATGGCATAATTAACAATATATTGTGGTGTAATTGTAACACACCGTTAAGTGGAATTATTCAGTACACAGACTGAGAATGAGTCCTATAGAATGAATAGGATTATAGGTAGTACTGTAGGATGTTAATATCATTCTATTGTTCAAAGACAAACTGCAGTCAGTATAATTAGTACTTTGAGCTGCATGTTGTTGCTACGTAAATAAAGTTAACTATTTACTGCTAACTGTACTTATGCTACAGTTTTAAATAGCAGATGGCACATCACCAGAGTAAGTCAAACTGTTGAGGGTGGAGAAATGAAAAATGTGAGTGTTACATCCCAGAGTTGTTTGCAATGGGAGCCACACGCATGCAACTGTCTCTCATTAGAAGACTGAGCTGTCTAATGGGTGGCCATTTGTCTAGAGATGCTTGATGGGACCTAATGGGCACAGGATGTGAATTAATAAACAATGCCCCATGGTACATGTGTGGACAATTAATAGTGCTTAACAAGAAAGAAGATGGATGGGGGGGCTGGTGATGGACCTGAGTTTAACTAAGTTGGGTGTTCAGGGCAGCTCCTCCATCGCCCTGCTAAGAGAGACACATAACTTAATGGGGGTGAGAAGCTTTTAATCATGGAAGGCAGGCATTAGGGAAGCTAGCTGAAAGCAGAATACAATTCATTACTCTTGTATGGTATTTTTACTGTGGACCACAGCTGTATTTTACCTCACAGTACAGTGGTTGTACTTTCCTGCTCCCTTTCTTTCCACATGCAGAGTTAATAAGGGTCAAGGGTGAGTGTACCAGGATTATGTTGGATTCTGTTTGTTTGTCTGTACTCATAAATCTGCCCAGCAGACCTTTTGACGTTCAGTTGATATGCAGCCTACAGCTATGTTGAAAACCTTGGCATAGGCAGCATTATAGCACCATTACATTTGTTAGTCATTCATTGCTTAGCAATGCTATAATATAGAGATCTAAATCTCTTTCTAATATCAGCTCAGCACAAATCCTTGTCTACTGGTCTACATCTGTAGCATAAAATGAACATTTAGTACTCATTTGACTACATATTAAACTTGCTGTCCTTCTACATGTTACCAGCTTTTAAGGTGTTTATTTGCTTTTGTTTGCGGCAACCAATACAACTTTTATATACTGCAAAGTAGAAGAAAAGTTTGAGGAGTTGTTGAGAGTAGAGGCCATTCATATTCATAGAGGAGAGTGAAGTGAAGTGCATTACAAAACATGGAGCCCATTCTGAGCTTGGTGATTCAGCACCGGGCTTGTCTCTATCAGATAAGATGACAGACTAATATTGATGGGTCTTGTCCTCGCTCAAGCTGATACTGTACGGTGTACAAAGATGCGGGGCAAAGATGCCCAGCATTCCCCAGGGCTTCCCCTTGGCTTTGCAGAGCTGCCAGAATGACAGACAACTGCTCCAGGTGGATAATCCTCCGAGGAGAAGAATGGCATTCGTAATGAGAATCTGAGCAAGTAACATGGCCATTGTATTCGAAGCAATGAATAACAAACACATTTTTTTCAATTATTGACAAAATGCCCTTCACCTGATGAGGTCCAGGAACAGTTCCTGCGCCTGTGATGAGTTCTTGCTTCTATTCAATGCAAAAAAGGAGCATCCATCACGGGTTACTGAACAGGTGCTCACAGTGATCATGTTTACTAGAAGTATTACTGGCAGATTGAATAGGATATATTTGAAATTCATATCTCTGTGTAAACTGTGGTTTTGTCTTTGTAAAAAAGGCAATGACATGGCAGTTGAAGTATTTTTCTGGTGATCGGAAATTTGAATGTCTTGTTTGTTCACGGCGGCCCCGCCTTATGCCTGCTGAATATTGGGATAAACTTCAGAAGCCTGGTGGGAGTAAGCAGGAACTAGCAGGTAGAGGATAGATGGACTGATGAATGGATTTAACTTGATTTCTGAAAATCCAATCTACATTTCTATCTCTCAATCTACATGAATCTGTAAAACCTGTGCAAATATGGTGACTATTTGCCGGTTTTTCTGTATCTACTGCAGCATTTAAAACTGAGCTTTGCTTCAGAACCCACTATCTTAAAGCTAGTGGCTATGTGTAGCACTGAATCCAATATGTCTTCCAATAAGTTTCAATGAAAATCCATTAGACCCACAGTGCTCCTTCTATTGAAAACCCTAATGGTCTTTTGCTTGGGACAGGTGCGCCACATATTGCTTCCTCTAAATGATTAATGAGTGAAGATTTATAAGAAGGGCGGCCCAACAGTGTGGACTGTGTGTGAGGAGTGTGTTTGTGTGCACATGAATGTGGTGGTGGTTGACAGGAGTGTACAATAGCCTGATAAGTTAGAGACTTTCAGTAAAAATCTACTCATTGATCCATATTCGAAGCATGTTTCATATTCCCTTCTATTCACTGCATTATGGTTCAGTCTTGTGTCTTCAAGAGTTGTTTGACCTCATTGCGCTGTGATCTGTAGCATAGGAGCATGGTTAAAACAGCAGTTAACTGAATACATTTAGTTATATTAATTGATTGTGTAACATCAAGCATATAGGTAATCTGAAACTAAAGTTTTCTTACGTGTTCGGTTTATGTGGGAATGTGGACATCTTCCCCTCAAGGGCCGTGCGCATCCCGTACGATGCAGTTTGAGTGTATCCTCAAAGTTAACTTGTCATTGTCAGGTTCAAAGGTAATGATTTAAACCTGTGCCCAGTAATTGTTTAACATGCTCTTTCAGATGAAGAACACATGAAGATTTGAAAGTTTTACGACGATGGAGCACATGGCACCCTCCAACCCTATTAAGACATAAAGGCACAAAACATAATGACCCTTATTACAGCGTGACATTTGGGATAATTTTCAAGATGTGATCTTGCTGCTTATTTTTAAAGCCACTCTGAATGCATTTAGAAATATACAAGTTGACAGGTCTGACAAATAAGGAGACCCCTCAGTAAATATCGTTTCAACCTTGGTGACAATAAGCATTCAGCGCCTCTGACGCATTTCACATCAGCACAATTTACACGTCACATAATACCTTATGTATTCAGCACATCAGAAGAAGTATATTGTTTGAGTGTCTTTGTTTTACTGGGTCTAAGGGCAGGCCTGCACCCAGTCAATATTATAGAAAAAAAGTTGTACTGTAGTTTTATGCCAGAACAAAGCTGGTGGTAGTGCAAACACAGTCTCAATGAAATCAGATGCAGGAAATGTTTTATGCGCTTTTTGCACTTGTACCTATTTGGGATTTTTTGGTTTTAAAGGAACACGTTTGACCACCACAGAGTTGCAAGGAGCTTGGGTGGTTGCACTGATCAGGAATCCGATTAACGCTGAACGCTATCATTTTAATGACAGGAAGAATGACAGCGAATGTCAGTGTATTTCAGTGTAACTTCAGCTGCCATTCTCTCAGGAACAGACCCTGTCGGAGGTTATTTTCACAGACTTCTTACTGACGTAGAAAGGAGTAAAGCCTATGTACCAGTATGTGTCTTGGAGAGACTTGGGCATTTACACCTTTTAAACATTTGGCTAGAATCATATTTCAATCAATTTCTAATGCTTCTTGAATGCATTTATACCAGCCTTTTTTGACACTAGATTGCTATCCAATCGGCCTAAGACGCATGATGTGGTTAAGTATAAATGTGGTCTCTGTGTTTTGTGATGTTTATTATGAAAGGCTGGCAAAGAGCGGGTCTGGGTGTATGTTAGAAGCATAGACACTAGAGTGTATATGCAGAGTGCATGCACAGACTTAGGTCATGATGAGGTTGTGGATGGGCGTATGACATAATGTCTTGGGTTCCCATCTTGAACTATAAAACAGCTTTGATATTAAACCATAACCACAATTGTCCCTTAGCAAGTAGTTTTAGTTGCCTAAGCTTAACCACATCTTGATAAGTCTTGACGTCTTGATGTGCAGATAAAAAATAATAAAAGTTAAAAAAAAAGACTGAACTTTGCAGATATCAGGATCTGGTGAACATTTTGCAGATACGTTTCAATGTGAACATTCTGATTCTATATCACGGCTGATAAAAGGTTTATTTTTTAGAAATTTTAGAGTGAGAGAGACTATCTAACAATATCTATCTCAACAGAGTTTTATCTCACAAGAAACTTTTGGAGCACCATATTAATGAATGTGCAGCTGTTCCATCTTTCTGCTGTAGCTAAAAAAAACATCCTGAAAATAACTTTGAAAAGAAAAGCAATACATTTTCATTAATTCTGTATATTTGTATTCATTTGTTTGTGACAAGGCTGAGGCAAGAGCATAGCAGTCCTGACACACTACCCAAATAGAAATGCCACAGCAAGCAGAGACATGTTAATAATGTTAGTTACTTGACAGACATTTTGTTTCAGGTAATTCAGCTGTTGCTTAATGTGCATGTAAGACAGACATTGAGCTTGTGTTCAAGACTCTTTTCACTTTAAAAAATGGGACTCCCTGCTGTGAAACCGAATGAGGGGAGTAGTCTCCCCCAAGCTGAAGACTCACAGACTCACTCTGCAGTGTGTGTGTGTATATGTGTGTGGATCTTTGTGGCTCAGGCACAGACTGCTAGGCAGCAATGATTAAATTTAGAAATTGGTGGGCTTATTCTGCCAGGAGTGTTCACATTACCATGCTGCTCATTTAGAAAAAAAAATATGGCTTTGAAAGATGAAATATGAAATAGTACTTTTTACCCCTTCCTCAACAGCCATATGTTCACAATTCAGAGGCAGAACTTCTGTATTGCTGACGGATGTCAGATAAAAAAGCATTATCTCTGCGCAATATGGCTGTAATTATCTTGACCTATTGTCCTCCTGCTAAGTCAGTTCTTTGGCACAGCAACATGGGGCCACGGTAATGGCTCCCGAATCATTTTCACCTTCACCACTGCCATGCTGAGAATTCAAATCACATAAAGAAAGCCGTGGCACAGATTGGCTCCCAGATTAGCTGCTTATCCTGAATATCTTCCCTGCAACCTCCAAGGGCACCAATCTGAGGGAAAAATGATTTCCTCACCTTTTTCTCGACCCTGCTCTATAAATGCCCAGCATTTTGTATTATCAATTCTGGGGAACGTTGAGTAATGAAAGATGCAATTGTGCTTGTACAGCATTCACTGATTTGGATAGAAAGCAGTGGAACTGTTGCTCTGTGTTTGCTGAAGTCACAGTCCTTTAATTTAATGACGGCACTGGCCCAAGTTGAAATCTGATCGGCCCCTGAAGTGCCCCTGTTTGCTTCAGAGGACTTCTTTGGCTGAATTTTGAAAGATGCGCAAAGTTGCGCAAATTCAGAGAGTTGTGATCTTGTGTGTGTACTATACTGTATGTGTATATTATACTGACATTTACAATGAAAGAATGGAGTTAATTACACATCTCATTGGTTTTGGCCTGTACCTTATGGTTTCTTATTAGGAAATCCAGAGTGTGTGCACTACTTACTTAAAAAGTAATTTGTTTATGGGCTTTATACAAAATTCAATCTAGGCAAAGGATAATCAGCCAACTGCATGTCCCGGGTGGACTGCTGTCTTCCCTAATGGTTTCAGTCTATTATGATTGATCTTACATTTATAATCAATTGGTTGGCACCAAATTAGGAAATGATCAGACAGGAAAATCTGCCAATTCGACGTAAAGTCAGTCCCTCATCTCTTCTTTAGGTTACCAGGTCATTAATCTGCCTCTAATCACCACAGTGTCCATTGCTGCTTCTGCATCTTCTGGTTGTCAAAAACCCATTAGTCTCTTCTTAGATTGAGGGAAGTGTCTGTCCCATCACATATACACTCAACCACCCCATCACATCACCAGCCCATTTAAACATCTTGTGAATGAGTCACTGGCAGGCAGTGGAGACACTACTGACGTTTTTAAAAGTTGATTCAAGATTGTTGCATTCACTTACACTCATATCAGGGTACATTTAAAAGGTGCACAATAATGCATCTCCTGTAAAAATCACTTACATAAACTGAGAACACATAATCCTGCTGACACGGCTGCATTTATATTAATTAACCAGAGGTAACAGGAGTTGGAGATTTGCTTAAAGTAAAAAAGTCAGCCGCTATATAAATGATGTCATTTTGAACAGCTCATAAGTGTGTAGAAAAGGAAGGTAAGATCCTGGTGTGTCAGAAAATTTAAATAATTAATGGAGGAGCCTGCCCTGTGTCAAAATATGTCATCTGTATCAAAAATATGGAGACTGAAGATGTATCGCACACATTCCTGCTGCTGATGGCTACAGGTATTTCACTGGAACAGAACTCCATAGATGTAGGTGTGAGTGACATTATTATTTTCTGGCGACAAAAAATGAAAATTGCCTGGTGGTCTGAGCAGACGGTAACACAAATAAGGAAAAACAGGAACATGAATCATTATGTTGTAGTCGTCCCCCTGTCTTTCTGGGCTGCCGTGAGCCCCCCATGGTGCATTTGCCTATGCCAGGAGGCAGCTCTGGACAGAAATTTCATAAAAGTGAGTTAAAGGGGTGCTATAGAGTTTTTGACCTCTAGTAGCTCAATGTTTTTAAGTGAGTCCCCATTTTGTTTGTTCTCGTGCACGCACACAAGAACGCCCATGCACACACACACGTGCATTGGGGTGAAGCACTATACATTCCTGCAACGGTTTCACATTATTCCATTGATCTACAGGTGGCAGTAGTGCGCCAAGAAACGCAATGAACCAACAAAATGCAGGCAAGAAGAAGACTGCTAGCAAGTAAATATGGGCTTTGCAAATATTTTATGGGGAAGATAAAAGGATTTAATGTGTTTGTTAGACCTCGAGGATACACAGTGTTTGAGTAACACTGAATGTGAAGAAAACTCCACAGGGCACCGTTAACAATAAAGATGGACAGGAAACAATCAAGCTCTTCTGACTCTGAAATCTTTTGCCTAATCACTACAAATCTGTTATTAAAATATTATTTCAACTCTTCACATCTCTCTAGGGAGGCTTTAACTGACTGACTGAGCAGGGTACTAATCCAAGTTAATAGTTTTATAGAGGACCCTGAGATTATGACCCTTTTAAGTTATCAGATGTGAGAAATAAGAGTTTCTTGCCTCCTTGACTGCGCACTGGTAGCTAAAGATCAGTCTTTTAAGAGAAGCTTGGGATTCAATATGTTTATCCCTTTTGCATCTTTGCTCAGCCTTGCTACATTTGTCTTTTGTCCTGTCTCCTGAGTAATTAGTGGCATTAGCTTGAGTAAAGTGTTACAGCAATGTATATAAACTATTAGCTAGAAAAGGTGAGCCAAATCATTACCATGCGCTTGTGGCATGGTTTCTATTTTGTTATTACTCTCTTTAATCTTTTACATAACGTACATTATACAAAAGTTGTAATGTTGTTGTTGCAACACAGGATAAAATTGGTGATGCATCCATACCTAATGGATACAGAAAGCTAATAAATTCAAAGTAAGGTCATGCCGATATACTGTATGGTTGCCTTCAGTGGCACAAAGGTCTGATTGAATGCATTTGATAGCCCCTATTGATTCTGCTAAAGTGTAGCTGTTTTATCAGAAGACAAATTGCTTCTGCAGTTTAGCTTGGGGACATGACTGCAGTCTAAGGGTCAGCCCTGGACCTACCTGTGATAATTAAAACCACTTACAATATACAGCACAGTGTACTACTCACAATGGATTGTAATAATATTAAAATATATGATGGTGTTAATCAATTATTGCCTGTAAAATCCAAATATCTCCAAATGCCAACTGTCATGAGAAAGAGAGTCCTGTTTTCAGACAGAGCTATTGTAGAAATAAGAAATCAAACTGAGAAGCGAGGAAAAGGAGTCTTTGTTGTTTATCGTGAGCTTATATCTCTAAAGATTCCATGCTACAACATCACAAGAGATTTCCTCTGGCTCTCAACCTAAACTAAAGTAATAATTTGCATTCCTAACTCAAGAAACAAAGTCTTAACGGGAAATTAAGAGATAAAAAAGAAACTTCTAAACAATTAGTAATACTCTGGGGGACACTTGGTGCATAAAGAAGCCCTGCTGTTCTGAAACTGCAAGTTATACACATACCAATCGTCCAGGAGGGACTTGAAATCTGACTCATAACACTGAATGGTGATATTTAAGCAATAGTGTTATTGAGGGAAAAAAATACTTTGAAAATAACTAAAACCTTTCTATGCGTTTTACTTTTTTTGCTCAATAATGAACTAGGAACAGATGGTGAGGGAGCAGAGCATCAAGCGGGATTTTCTGCCACTTAAACATACCATTTCTGGTTCAGAACTAAGGACTGCTGTAGTGTACACAATGGAGCCACTCAATTGGTGAGGCATAGGTCTGTGATGTTTGGTGTATCCTATACAAAAGGGATTAAATAATACATGTCTTACCCACTGTATTTGTGTTGTGCACAGTTGCAGGTTTGTTTATTCAAGAAAAATGGTATATATCATAATTCTAATCAGCTGTATCTTTCCCTGACTTATCTACAGCACTACTTTCCATGTTACCAGCTGGGATTCATACACTGTTGTAGTCCTCTTTGTATCTGCAGTGACTACAAAGGTAAACAAAGCAGTGGGAGCTGTAGGCTGGTTGCTTGACAATGAGAAAATAAATGAACAACATATTTGCCCACCTGCCACACTCCCACATTGTGAATTAACATAGCAGGCAAACATTTAAAAGATACCGAACACTTCTGTTGCCCTTGGAACACTGGTTGATTTTCTGCATTTATACACTTGTTTTTTGGATACTGCATGTGGACTGTGGTTTGATTATGGCTCCACAATTGTGTTGATTTATAAAATGTTTTTTATCACAGTTCTTGGGTAGGTTTCCAACATTTTAATTACATTCATTCATTTAATAGACAAGTACCTTTGACAGCATTTTGATCTAGAGAATATAGGGTGATTCAGGCATTCAGGCTTTTCAGAGTTTGCTTGAAATGTAATACTGTAATTTAAATGTGTGAGGACCTTAATGTGCCTTAAAGGGGAAGTCCGGTATTTTTAAACCTAGGCCCTATTTATACAAATTTTGGGGTCTACTCTTTAACAAAATGGTCTGTCTCTGTAGGGATCCTTTCCATAACGTTGCCAGTCACTTAGAATAACAGTTTGAGCCTGTCAGTGGCAAAAACAAGCACTTTTAGTGGATTTCTCACAAGCGCAATTGCCCGCAAGGATTACGTCGTAGCCATTGCAGCCCGTTCACGGATGCCGGCGGAGGCGATCTACTGGACCAATTCCATAACTAATGGTAAGTAGTAGTATTAATATGTAAAAATAGGGCCCAGGTTTAAAAATACTGGACTTTCCCTTTAATATAAAGACCAACAGCTGTTCTGCTCAGAGTACAGCAGTCTCTCAGAAAATGTGGATCCAGAGTGTGGGTGATCCATATATCAACACACAAACAAGATGCTGATGATGGATTCTTATTTACCTCCATTGCCACCTAAGGCATTTCTTGCTCAATGAATGCTGCCAGTCTCCAAAGCACAGGACGGGCTTACATTTTGATTTAGAACTGACACAACAGGGTCAGGTTTAGTTTGAAGTAGTTATGTTTTCTCATCCTTTGAATGGTTATGCACATGTCTCACTTTAAAGTAAAATTTAGGAATTTATTAGTCTGCATCTGTGGCCTTTTTTTCCATCACCTGAATGTGCTGTTCTACTCATGCAAAGTGTTGTTCATTACCATGCAAACCAAAAGTGGCATCAGAGACACAAGTACAACAGAAATGTGTATGGAGGCACTTGTTTTTCTATAATAATACATGCCAGTGTTTACAACAACAGTTGCTTACTTGGTTAAAATTTAGAAAAGTATTCAAATCTGTATTCATATTCAAAAACCCTGAGAGGTAGAGTGTACATCCACACACACACACACACACACACGTGTTATATTGTGATTTGTGACCGTGATTGACATCGGAGAGTAACATTTTGTGAAAACAGAACAAGCAAGCCTTGCTGTTTTCATATGTTGATACTCCCTGTCAGCAACTGAGCTGCAGCCACAGTGAGCAGATGCCCCTTGCAGTATTACTGGATTTCTTCCTAGAGACAGCAGGCACATTAATCACATCAGTCAACCACACAGCAGTAAAATAAATCAGATGATGTAAATTAAGGTACAATGGATACATATTTATGACAAATAATTGACTCTAATATTTTATGACCTGCAGATATCCTGTACTGTATTAGTAACATCTCCTTTGTTACCACAATGTTATAACTATGTTGGCAATCATTTGAGGTCTTTACTACAAAAACAAGAACACCGAATGAGAACACAAAACATGCGCAAAGCGGTGTTACTTTGCATGTCTGTCGAAGCCAACTGACAGTCTTTCAGGAGCTTTCATTATCTGCTGACAAATATGTCTTTTCTTGTCTGACGGATGGATGGTTGCGAGCCAGAAGACAGAGTGAACTGGAGGTTGTGGGGAGAGTGATGACTTTTAAAGGATCATAAAGAACCTCTAGGGGACAGCTCTGTAGAGGATTATTCAAAAGCGTTTTAATTTATTGGGTAATTCTAAGGGAAGGGCTCTCCTTATCAATGAAATGACTTCAGTCTGAATGTGAGTCCTCTGACATTTAATTTGGTTCCCCCAGAGCTCCTGGTTTTAAATAACCGCAGTAGCAGAACTCTCAAATGGACGCCATTATGAGCAATATCACAGCATCCTCAGTGGATATCGACACACAGACTGAATACTCAGCAATGCTCAAACTTCAAATAGCACATATTTTTAGCCTAACTTTCATCATCAGACACCTATACTGTTTGCAGCCATATTTACTTTAGTCCAGTGCTTTGATCTCAGGCTGTCATCTCCATAACAAGGAGATCAATCATCTAGAAGGTCATGCTGGTAAATAACACCTCTTGGTCGCTGTTTCTATTTAGCAATTAGCATCAAATATTTTATATAACATTATAAAACAGTGTTATCAACTTTGATTAACAATGTGGAGTGAGATTGTTCTGGCATGGTGAAGGGTGGGGTGCATGCAGATGTGGAGTGGATCGCTGAAGCTTTCAAGACAGCACAACAAACAAAAATACAAAATGCACAAAAACAGCAAAATTGTCATTTTATGGAAGCTCTCCGTTCAGCACCAGAAAAATGCAACACAAACCAAAAGACCATAAATGCAACACCACCATTATTCTTCAAATGAAAAGCACCCCTCAGCTCCCCCATGGCAGCCTTCAGCTTGAGTCTGTATTTCTCTGAGTGGGAAAGTCTAGCTTGCATCTAGATGGCACAGACTGAGGTTGCATGACTGTTGCTGTGCCTCAGTCATCCACAATTACAGGATCTTTTTGTTCCAAAATGAAGGGATTTGATGTGTTTTCTTACGTTGTTTGTCCAAATGATTGTGTTTCTGGCTGGCAGCACATGACAAATAATTGCAAATCTCACCTCAAATTTGAACATTGGCAAGAGAGGGTGCATTTGAGTGTGTAATTAACATACACTTTTCAAAGACAAATTCCTAATCTTTCCAAAGTGTTTGTTAAACGCACAGACATATTTTGTCAGTGCTGGCAACCCCATTATAAATCACCTCACCATACTGATTGCTTTGTTCACATTGGCTCAGTGGATACTATCATCTAATGGCCTTCTTATCCCACTCTGCTTTTGCACACATATTAGGTTCTGTTATGTTGCTTCCATCTATCCATAGGCCTATATAAGTTCAGTGTATGTTTAGCTTACGTGCTTGTTTGAATTAACCAGTTACCAGTGCTGTTAAAGTAAAAGTATAAAAAGGGCAGTATTTTGCAGGGGAGGGGAGTATTAAAGACCCTACACATGGTCCATGGTCTACTTGCACAGGTGTTTTCACTTATTTTGTATGAAACTTACACTGTAAGCATACGCTGAAATTAGCAAAAAAATAACAGTGAATGAAACACAGCATTGCTGCAATAGAAAATGAATATTCGAAAAATAGCAGTTCAACATGTAATTTATCATGGCACTTGTATTTTTGTTTTAACAGTACATTTACATAACATAACCTACACATTTGAACAAACACCCATATGGTATTTAAATGTCACTGCTGCTAGCATTTGAATAGTGCGTCATCAAGTGAATCATCTCATTGCTTCACAATACAAAAACATGCAAAAATACAACAGGTATCCTTGGCAAGTGCACACATTCACCCAAACATTAATGATCATTGAATATTATTGTGAGAGTAGAGAGGAATATGCTGCATTGCATCAAGGAATCACAGACAAAAACTTAATTATGTTTGTGCATGTTAGCATGTTGCTTGCTGTTTCTTAACATGACCCATTGCTGCTGGTGAGATTCAAGTAGTGAAACATGTTGATATTTTCCTGACTATAAGATGCTCTTTGCCTGGCCCTGTGGTATTTTTGTGCCTTGCACAGCATGCATGGTGCAAAGGTGAGAGGAAAGGTACGACACGATGGGAGGTAGGGCAAGGTGTTATTTTGGTGAAAATTGGGTCTTTGACATGTCGAGAACATGGTGACTGTCATCTCCTTCCTGCCAAACTCTGTCACAGAGCTATATTGCTTCTATCTCATTAATATTTGATATTTTATCTGTCAATCAGATATTAAATTGGAGAAGGAAGCACTTTTGCTCTGATGTAATGCTAAATGTGTCTTTAGTGTCATAAATGCTTTCATAGTCAGGGGGTGAGTGGCAGTCACCTTGCCAGAGCAGAGAAAAGTGAAACACTGCTCAGAATGAGAATGTCCATCACGTGCCTAACTAGTGAAGGGCAGATGACAACTCTGAAGGAGAGCTTTGGTGGATAAATGCACTGAATACTTGGTAACATAGTTCGGATCTCCTATAACTGGACAAAGATCACATTCCTTTCCATTAATCAAGGTCATTTCTGTACTGCCATATCTGTTCTCAGGTAATTGGTGGCTTGCCATCACCATATAAGTGAGAGAAGAAATAGAAAATATATGAACTTATGATTTGGCTACATTGAACACGTAACGTATGCAGACCATTCACAGAGCAAATGAGCCGCGAAATGTATGTTTTTACTGGCTGCACCTGCAGCGGACATACGGCGTAGGGTTGTGTGAGTCACAGGCAAAAAAAAAAAGACAGTGAGCTTTCTTTTTGGGAGTGTGGGATTATGTCTTCAGTTTTTAGACCCAGCACAGTGCTGTAAAACTTTAACTTTTTCATCATGTTTGTGTAATATGGGTAAGTTAACATCTACAGATGACAGTAGGCTATGTAAGGGATAAAGTTACAAAACAATGGCCAGCTGGTACTGGCAAAAAAAATGCCAACAGAAGGTGATCAAGACCACAAACTTCCTTGTATACCAGTAGTTTAATAAAGACAATATAGACACGTTATGACCCATTTATGTGTAAAAGGGCAATACATCTCTCATAAAAAAAGTATAAATAGAAGACTGGCCTATTTTTACATTTGTAGTGCGGATGTCCATGACCCATATGCACCAGTTTCGCGCTGCTCTCATGCCTGTTGTAGCCAGTTTCATTGATTGTAGTGGAAGCATAGTGTCGCAAGGGCTATCCCACAAACAGTCTGCATAAGTTATGTATTCAGTCTAGCCAACACGTTAGCTTGTTGTTGTATCTCACAGACAATGTAACAGTTCACTGATGACGTTACAGTTAAGATATTTGGAGCCTCTCATGTGACCTCACAGATGATGCCACAGTTGGCTTTATATTTTAGGTTATCAGCCTCTTATGTGACCTCATCATGATGTCACCTGTTCAGATATTGAAGGTTATAAATGGGACTGCAAAACATAATATCAATCGAGCTGGAGTCGACCCGGTTCCCTTAGATGGAATGCCGCGGACCTCCCCCACACCTTCAGAGGTGAACGAGTTGAGCCGCTGACAATCTCCAGAGATCCCGCTCTGGCTTCGTGACTTAAACATCAGCGTGCAACATCCGGCCCTGGGAAAGCTGGCCTCAACTCGTTCCGTCCCCCCACCGCTGTCGCCGTTGGGTGTAGGACCCCCGCTGGACTCATTCCATCTTTGTATCTGGTCACACCACACATTAACATCTGTTAAAAGTAAAAGCAGTCATTGCCATAATATGTAATGGTAACTAATCTGACTGCTGTCTAGATTACATGTAACCGTAGTTTCAACAGCATTATAATTGTAATGACCTGGTCCCAGAGATGGACCCAAGTGCAGGGAACACACAGGAGACCAGAGAGCAAGTAATGGTAAACGCTTTACTTTGTCAAGAGCAAACACCAACACAATGGGTACAGGCAAAGATCGGGCCGAATCCGGAACTGGAGACGAGACCAATAATCCACAAGATTCAACCGAGTGACCAAAAACCAAAGGGAGCAGGCATGAGGCAGGATAACAGGGAAAGGCAGGTAGTACACAGGAAGTCAGAATCAGAGAACGCTGCAATGCTAGACTATGAAAGTACAAAGACAAACTGGCAACTGCCTGGGAGGAGGGAACAAGACTAAACACCCAGTGAGGACTGATTGGCAACAAGGAACAGGTGATTAGGAGACACAGGTGAGGATAATCAAAACAGGCGGGAAAACAAGAACAAAGACTGGAAGTAAAGAACCCTCAACAGAAACACACTAGAGACCTTTCAAAATAAAACAGGAAGAACCTAAGTTCCGGACAGGGTTGTGACAATAATGAGGATATTTCATTTTTGTAATACATTCCTTTAATATCCCTGATTCTGGTTCAGAGCTAATAAATTTATCATATAGTCACTATTTTATCATATGAAATATTATATCTGTAATGTAGGCCTCTAATCAAATTTCATTTTTCCACAACATTTTTCCCATTGATTGATTAATTGAGATCATTCATCATCTTAGCAATGATGACCCTAAGACCTGACTGAACTGATGACATTATCTATGAGCCACAATAACAGGTATGGTATGCAGGTATGTATTCTTCTTTGGCTACACATAACACATAACGTATGCATATATATAAAAAATATAAATAGATAACTGGCTTATTTTTACGTGTGTACGCACCACCTTCGCCCTGCTGTCACACCTGGTGTAGCCTGGTTCATTGATTGTAATGGAAACGTAGTGTTGCAGCACACGCTACGTGTTCAGTGACGCCACATGGCGAACACAGATGAATTTTTGGAGCAGTTACATCACCTGTTGTAACAGTGGAAACCGTACAGCCAATAAAATAATATGCAAATATATTAAAAACATTTGTTGACCTTTCAAGATGAAGCTTGTTCATCTGACATCAGTGCAAACCAACATTGTAGTAGTGTTTTGGTTCTTAATAATTTTCTGAGAAGAAATCATTCAAGAAAACCTGGAGAAAGCACTGATCTCAATTCACCCATTATCCTACACACTTTTGTTACTTAAAAAATAAACTCTGATGACACCTTAATCAATGTAATCTTCTAAGATGTGCCTTATATTTTAAACTTTTTTTCCCCCAACTAAGTTTCTATTTTCAGTCTCTCACTGCATTTTTTTTCTCTGCACAGATTCGACCCTTAGAGGTCTCAGAGAGATGAGTGGAGCCTCTGACTCCGAAGAAACTTCAGCATCAGCACAGCAGGTAGGGACTGCCAGGGGGCAGAGCCTGACAAGAGAAACAAGCCCCAGAGCTTGTGGGATGAAAGAGAATGGGAATTAATGAGCAGGCAGCTGGCTTTCCTGCAAATACTGAGCTCACACAAGTTGTATGTTTTGTTTGTGTACTCCAACCCTCACTGCCTTACTAAAAGAAGTCTGAGAATGACTGAAGAGGTTCACTGGTTAACTTGTAAGCAGTCAATAAATAAATAAATGTATAACATGCACTTTAAATTAAGTTGATGTACTAGGGCAAAATTAAACCCCATTATGTTTTATCTTTTTTTAATTAATAGTTACTCTGCATTTTATTTGTCTTACAATAAGTTCAGCCTTGAATGGCAGGTATATCCCATTTCCACTGGGCTCTGCCTCACTTGGTGTTTTTCCCAAAAATGATGTTCAACTCCAGCTATATGTCATCCAATCTTTTGGAAAACAAGGAGGCTATAAATGACTGGAAACAGTGGCAGAAGGAAAAATTAAGGGGCTTTGTAATTATGCCTGGAGAGTCCAGTACGCTTGAAGATAATTACATAATTAATCCTCCATCGCCGTCAAGTGAGCTTTACTCGCCTCCCTCTGTCATTGCCTTACACTTCTAAGGCCGTGTTCAAAAAGACATTAGCAAAGCAGGAAAACGAAATGCAGACATTTCATTCATTTTTACTTCATGAGGCCACTGCGTTGGCGTAGCGAGGATGCAGACATTGGTTGCAGACCGCAGGGTTGTGTAGCAAAAAAAGTTCAACCTCCCTTAACTTTTGCCGCAATGCAATACAATGTTGCTGCTTTGGCCAGTTAAATACATGCAAGCACATGCCAGGTAAATAATTTTGTAACATTAATGGCATAATTTGAGACAGCTGATAAAACGATTGTTGTGATAACTTCTTTAATCATTCCTCATATTTTTACAAATCGCTGTTCAGGTTTTTTGGCATCTGATAAACCTTCAAAGTCATTCACCTGGACATTCAAACAAGAAAAAAAAGCTTTGCACTTTGACACCTTTACTTGATTGTGTTTCCTACAGTTTACAGTTAGTGTTCTTCTTTGAAAATGCCAGAAATGCAGCTGTGCAACACATGCATGCATTGGTGTTGTTGTGCATCTGCTAATGAGATGCAGGCCTGCGAGTTATTTAGCAAATGCAGCAGATTTCTACCTATGTAACCCTCAGTCTTTTTGCTTTAGAGGTCCCATGCTTCCTGTCAGGCAGAGGTATTTTTCTCACTTTAGAAAAACAAATAAAAATAATGTTAAATGTTTACCTTGCCTGTAAATAAACCCACAGCCTAGGAAAAACACTTTCCATTTCTGCAACTCCAGTGGCAGTGTTTCTAAATTTGTTTCTGCAGTTTCCGCATGTGGAAACTAAATGAGGTAAGGCTAAGCCACTACTGTAAAACCTCTTGCTTAAAGTTAGAGAAAGATGTCGTGATTCAATTATATAAACTGTCAACACTGAATATTAGTAAGAAATGAGACACAAGCACTGAAATGCCCAATCCCAACCTCCACACTTTTTGCTCTAAATAAATGTCACACTACTTCCTGCATTGGCACTTAATGTTTTGCTGCTGCCTCTGTATATTACTTACACAGAATTATCTGTGTATTCACACAGACTCAGCTGGAATAATGGAAAGAGACTAATTGTGCTACTTAATGTATTACCCTGCTAAGGCTTAAAAAACAGTTTAGGTTTTCTATGGATATTTTATGAGGATACTGTCAAGGAACCTCAGCAGAGAGCGTTGTCATTCCCCGGCACAAAGCCTGAAAATGTGTGCTGAAATTCATTTGTATTTGTCACAATCTGCCTCTCTGTCCCTCTCTCAGCAACACCCCTTCAATGTTATTCTTTACCTGTCCACCACAGATCCTGCCACTCCCATCTGCCCTGCAATCACCTCATTCCACTCACCTGGCCTTCCCCGGCCACCTCCTCACCTGCATCTCATTCCCTCATCAGCCACTCTCCAGCCCAGATCATTTGTTACTCCGTCAGTTTATCCTGGTTGCCATGTTGTTGTCTTGCCTTGTGTTTTTGCGTTTGAGCTTCTGTCACCCCAACTTGGACCTTAACTTCAACCTGCTTGTCTGCCTACCTACCAACCTGCCTTTAAGCTGTTTTCAACATTAAACCACTGATATCATCCTGCCTTCTCGACTGTCTGCATTTGGGTCCTTCCCCTGTTGCCACTCTCCCATACAATCACGACAATTATATTGCAATAGACAATATCCTCTAGTACAAGAGCCATCAGGATTATTTGCTGAAATGGCACTCCTGAATGAGGGCATGTTTTTTGGGAAAATGAGTGTTTTAGTGACCTATGTTATACTATGTTAAGAGTCGGAGATGCTTAATTAGAGCTTCATCTTCTCAGTACTGAATCTGTTATATCTTTCATGATGAAATAAATTAAGATAAAATAGATTTAAGTGAAATAAATGCAACAGTTATGAGTGTGAGGCTTTCCCATTCCTTTTTTTGATATCTTTCATTGTGACCTTGACAACGACAAGGGCTGATCATACCCTACTACTGCTTTCAGATGTTAATCTCAGCATTAGTGTTACTTTGTTTAAACTGTCACTTTGTGTTCCATTTAGTTATTAACATTAAGTTTTTGTTTACATTTTTCTGGTTCCCAGTGCTGTCTTTCCACCCTGGACCAGATGTCAAAAACCCTAATAAATATTTTCAAACAATTTGTGCCTAATCCCTGAAGTAGCCACAAACGGATGTTGACACTGGATTAAACAGAGGTGACACCGTTTAATCCAGTGTTTCTTAAACTGGGCAGCAAGGTCCACCCCTGGGGGTTGTAGAAGCATGGGGGGGGACTTTAGTTTAATTAATCTGTTCATGTAGGAACAATAAATAGTCTTTTCATGCCAGCAAGATTATCAATAATTATGTTAGCAAAGATGTTTTTCAGATTGTAAAAAACATGTCAAGTCTGTGATGGAGCGTGGAAGTTCATTCTGGAACTTGGGAATATATATACTGTGCTTAAAAAATGTAAACAAGTTTAACTTGCCTCATGATGTTATTTCAGTGTAATAAAGTTCAATCTGGCTCATTTTGCTGCTCATTTCCCCAGTATTATTCTTGCTGGTTCAGCTTTTGCTTTACAGGGGGTGGGGGCAATGACTACTGGCCCTGGACAAAAAACAGGCATTGATAGGAGTCAAAATATTGTTAGCCATAATAGAGTATTTTAATCACACAAGCAGATGCAACTTGTGATGTACTTTGTGATGTATCACATTATGATTTTCACGACAATATGTAGACCAGTTCACCTGGGCTAAAAAAAATGCTCGTAGACAAATGTAAGAGCAAACCTGCTACAGGTAGATGCAGTGGAGCTGTACACTCAAAAGTGGTGTGTTTTTGAGTAGTCCATTGTTATGATGGGCTTTGTTTTGCAATATGAAACATTATGTAATAAAGCCCATCACAATGTGGGTGAAGTGATGTTCATTGTGACTCATTTCTAGTTCATGAATCATGGAAAGGCTACCCTTGATGCACATGAATTTAAACACTCTGTCATATGAATCTGTCGCTATATGGTAATAACCATATTGGTCTTGAAGTTTTTGTCATTGTGGATTCATTCATGCAAAGTTACTCTTTTTGTGTGTGTCGTGCATGTCATAAAGAAGAATCCTCAAAAAAGCCAGCTTTTCCAGTTAATGACTTTTTGTTTCAGCGTCTAGTCTACTGTATTTGTGTAGTGCGCTGCATGCAAATTACTAATAAACAAGGAAAATATTGTGGAATCCTGTTTGAATCATGTCATTACATAAGCACATAAATAGAACTTATTGATTTTACACATACTAGTCAATGGAGTATTATGTCATCAGGGGTTATCTCAGCTTGGGCTTGGAGACTACATGTTTATAACACAAATCTGTGGTACAAACTGGGGTTGTGGATTTTCAGAGATATGGGTAAATACATGGCATGGAGAATCTAACTAAAGATATATTTGTTGCATTATGGGAAATGTAGGATCCATTGTTTTGGGAGTTTGACCCCTACAAAAGACTGAAAGTGAGCATATCTCTGCCTCTGCTGCCTCTCATTTTTAAAACCTGCCAGTGTCTTTACAGATTATGTTTAAATCATGAACATGTTTTAATAAAAAAAATTCTTGTTTTTTGAAAATTGTTTCTGTGAACTTGGATAAAACATCCTGCCCCCAGAAGAATACCCATTGTAAATGAATGCTAAACATCCACTGCAGTACCTTACCTGCAAGGTCTCACAAAAGACCACATTACAGAAAAAGGGTTCAAAGCTTAGTTTATTGTTTTATGTAAAGACTGCTAAAAATCAAAGCAGTATCTGAGGCTTGTGGCGATACTCTAATTACTCAAATATTTAAAAAGAGGGGTGCAGTTAGTGTCTCTATTAGCGGGAAGGGAGTGGAAAACAGTCCAAGGGCTCATCCTCACCCTCCACTTGTCCAAGGCTGAAGGTCCGCTGCGCCGCAGGTTGCTTGCTTCCACAGTCCGTTGACAACGTCACCCGATGGCAGTCCCCTCTGAGCTGCCACCACAAACTGGGCTGGGAACACACTTCAGCCTTCAGGAAGCCCAACTCTGCCTTTAGACTATGGCACCTGGAGCAGACCCCACACAGAGCAGCACAGAAGAATGAGCACCTTAATTGCATGATATTCACTTAACATTTCAAATGCATACAATACCTGCACACAGAGTAACACAGAAGAATGACTGCCTGCAGTGTTTGTTGCATGTGGTACAAGCAGACCACAGAGTGGAGGCACACCAGACACGCCTGCCTTCAATCAACCCACCAAATCACATCCACTGGCTCACAGGAAATGTGAAATCCCATGAACCAGATTCTATCACTTGAAGGTTTAAAGAAGTGCTTATTGTTTCTACAGTGGGACACAAGTATGATGCAGGAGAACATGTTAGAAGATGCATTCTGGGGCATGTGGTGCTATGCTGTGAAGTGCAACCTGGAGATGGCATCAAAATGCTGGTCGAACTCCACTGACAGAATGAGCATGCAGCTGCAGGACATGGTAGGTACAAATCAATATTGTACCTACCATGTCCTGCAGCTACAGGCTCATCAGCCTTGGTCATCACTTGGATACATTGTGTCTTGATAACGCAGAATCCTGAGAGTGAACCAATGAAAATATTGTTAGATTTCAGCACCTTTGTCAGCATACATTAAGCAGTCTCGGGAGGCTAGTTGAACGTGGCACTGTGATTTGGTGTCATCCAAAAGCATGTGATTACACAGTGATTAGCAAAACAATCATCTTAGATTATCCAAAATGAAAGGGCACCCCTCAGTGTGACAGAGCAAGTTAAATTGTTAGAATATAATGCAATTGTAACTGAATTAGAGCATGTGTCATCTGTATAATTGAAACATTATCATTATAATATTGGTAAAATAACACTCACATCAACATGGTATTATTATATTAATGTCAAACCCAACCCAAATGTTAGTTGCATATTTAGAACATATGTCTCAGATACACTAGTCAATAAGACTCAGACTCCAATTCAGGGAGCAACAATATGACATTATGCCACACAAGAGGGTTATTTCCATGATGCACAGCCAAGTCCAGAACGAGGACCTGGAAAGGGCTGATCTAAGTCTATGTTTCATGGTCCTGGATGACTGTCAGAGGGAACCTGAACATTAGGCATCGCTTGGACATTCAGAAAATTGGTTTAAAATTCAAAGGCACTGAATGGAAGGCAATCTTTTTAGCAAATTATAAGGTGGAAAAAAAAAACTGCTCTGATTGAAATTGTAGTCTCATTTGTATAACTTGCAGTCACCAGTGACAGCACTGATTCCTCCTGTCGGGATACGAGGAAGAAATTGTCTTTGATTTGAAATGGTTTGTATTGACTTTAATGGGAGTCAACCAGTGAAACATAATTTTTGCTACTTTACCCAGACCTCTTTGGCCTCTAATTTCCTGAAAGTGGGTGCAATTGCTATAACATAGATCAACGCTGAAGCACATGCAGATGTGATCAATCAATTATTGCAGTATTGTTGCCCAGAGGTTTAAGTGCAATCCCAGTGCAGCATTGTGTAATGTGGTTTTGTGGCGAAGCGTCTGGAGCAGGAAGAATACGTTATTTGTAGCAGGAATACGATGTCAGCAGGTGGAGTCAGACTTAAATAATGTCTAATTATATCAGCTGCTCTTATCTGTTTTAAAAGCAGCAGACAGTTTAATGTGCTACGGAGGAGGGTCCAGGGCGGCTTCTCTGATGAAGAAAATTAAGGTGAGAAGTTGCCAGGCACAAAAATATAGTCTCCCATATATTAATGAATAGCACCACACATACTATATGCATTTAAGTACAAATTGATGAAATAAGTTAAAATGTACATTTCAGGAGCCACTGAATATATGTGCCATTAGGCATCACATGTAGGCAGTAAAACTAAGACCTCACTGTCAACAGAACAGAAAACATTGTTTTTATTATCCAGGTTTAAAGTAATTCTGTAGATGTCTGTATGCACTCCAGCAACTAAAGCACCAACTTTGTATTAATGCAGTTTCATGCTAAAATTGCACAGCACCATCTGATCTGCATAACACAAGTCAGCTGCACCTACTTTGGCAGTTGGGGAAAAAATATGGGCTTGCATCTGACAGAAATGGCATTGCAGCTGCATTTACTGTAGCTGCAGCACTGATACAAAATCCCACTCTCTACAATCAACAAATCCTTGTCTGATACTTTAACAGAGCTCACAGGGTTCAGGTCAGTTACCCTCCTTGGACCCACCACTTTGTAGCTTTGTCAAAGACTATGCCTTGACCTTCTGTAAAATGATTTGACCATCAGAGTCTACATCGGCCTCTACCACTCCTGCTTCACATTTATTACCAAGACACAATCCAGCAAGACACAAACCATTCACATGTTATGATCACAGTCATCTCATGAGCACTTTTAAACCCGTACCAGCTTTAAATATCATCTGCATCTAACATCTTGCTGTGCATTGTGATTTGTTTAGATGTCTTGCAGAAAAAGAAACTTGTTGTAAATCTGTACAAGTCAGGCCAGTATGAGGTTACGTTGAAAACATAGTCTCTGCAGCATCTCTGAACCAATAAATGTTCTTTCATCTGAAAAAATGTCACAAATCTTAAGTAATGCCATTGCTATTCATAACCATTGCTCACTTGTTAGTTAACACCAAAGGACTCTTAAAGCTTACCAATGCCACCCACAAATAATTTACAGTGCATTGCCTTTTCCAGCTGGTATTGTGCTTACATGGTGCATACTCCTAATTTAAATATGTCTTTAATCAAATGAGTGGATGCAAAGCGAGCCTGTATTGCAGCACACAGTAAGGCGTTGGTTTCTGGAGCCCAATGAAAACAATCTGAAAAAAAAAAAACTGAATTGGCAAATATAGTTGCTTCTATCCTCAACTAAGTCTTATTCCGTGAAAGCTTCCTGTGAGTTCCACAAGCTTTTTGTAACTAAAGCAGAGTGGAGAAAAGCTGGCACAGTTGGCGCAGCATGAACATTAGGAATAAAAGGGATAATGGCAAATGCAAGCTACAAATCAATAATGTAATTATAAGTTACTTAATTCTGATCCACTGATCAATGACATGTACCATATGTAGCAGTGCACACATTCTCACAGCACATTCCTTTTAAAAATGTGTTACTGTGTTGATGATTGATAGCTTGTGCAAAATGGCCTGCACATTATTTGGTTGTGCACATATTAAGCGGTCCTTCTCTCAGCAGCCACTCCTAAAGTTTCACCCATTTTTGTCTTTATCCTGATTGAGGGTAGGAGAGTAGAGATCTGTGTTTTTCTTTGAATTCGTGGCCACACTTAAGCCCTTTGAGATTGCAACTAAAGTATCCTGATTCTTTTCCTCCTCTGATAATGTAAGTAAAACGGGTAATGTGTACTGCTAACTGAGGGCAGCGCTCTCTATGGTATAATGATTGGCACGTGTCTATGAATCCCAGTCAGGCTGTTAGCTGAGCCTCTCCTCATGACCAGCTGCACGGATTGATGTCCAGGGAGCATTCAGAGAGTCTGCCCTTGTTTATGCATTCATGTCAAAGTCATTTAGACCTTCTGATGATGAATAGATGGATTGGTTTTACAGTACACTGAGTCAACAGAACGTTGTTAACAGAAAAGAGAAGAATATAAAAAATTCATGACTGAAAATATCAGATACTGTTACCTGCTTGAAGCTGGACACATTTTAACCACCAGATTATTATTCAAGTATACTGAGTTTCATACAATTAGGGCAAATCTGTGTGCTTCTATACATATCATACTGTATTTTATTATTTAGTTGTTGTTATTATTATTATTATTATTATTATTACCTCAGTATGTGTGCTTTTAAATGATCCATTTCTGAGCCATTCACCAACTTGCAAGGGTTACGTGAGCTTTCATTTTGTACACTAGCATCTTTCATTTCATATGCCCAGTAATGTTTAGAATTATATAAAATAGGATAATCCTTTATTAATCCCATAGCGGGGAAATTTACAGTGTTACAGCAGCGAGGGGATAGCATCAAACATCAGTAAAGAAAAAGCAAGTTACAATAAATAAATAAATAAGTAAACAGACATTATTGCTCATAGGAATATTGATATTGCACAGTTTGGTGTATTTATATTGCACAAGTTGAATTGTCCTTTTTGGTCCTTTATGAAGGCACTGTCTACATCATGGGTCGTTGAAGTCCTCTCTGACATAAATGACTTGACATTCCACACAGTAGGATGCTATATTTAAAGGATCCACCACTATTTAATACCGGGAGTCATACCCTCATTTTTATCTTTTGCATAACTCACAGAGCACAGCAGAAGTATCCCAGAGGCTCTCATTCTTCACTCTGCAATGGGGGCAATCCCTTAGTGACCACCTCTTTATGCACTCTGTGACAGTCCCTAAAGGCTACAGTCCAGCTTCCAGTGAACATTTTAGTGCGCAGGGTAGAGTTGAGTTCAACTAAAGCTGCTGACCTCAGCTCTCTAACCTTCCCCATTAGCATCCCAGATATTTCTTTGCATTTAGCATGCAGGAGCTAGCTCCAGGGTTGGTGCATAAATTTAGCAATGGTGGATGTTTGTTCTAATTAGATTTATGGGTAGGAAATGTTTGGAGAAGCAAGACAGCACTGTTTTATTATTAAGCTTGGAATCAGGTCAGATGAAAAGAGCAGCAATGAAATGCACTTTGATATTTATGAGCTCTGAAAGCAAAACAAGGTACCCAGCTGTAGAAACTGGGGTAAACAGTCATTTTTTGGGATGAATAAAAAATTGTTTGCACGACTCTTAGGACAAGGCATATAGAACTGATTTATGAACACGAATCCATGACACATTCAGTCAAATGAGTCAAACCAAACTGGTGAAGAAATACTCATTAATCACCCCAGTTTTATTAGTGAATATTTAACACCAGTGCATTATTTCTTGCATTTTAATTGCACTTCCTCACATCATTGTCATGAGAATGTTTTACTCATTTTTACATCTTAACAGCTGTATAGGAAATACGAAATGCGCTGTTATACAAGCTTTCAACAACAAAAAAAAAAAGAGATGTCTTTTTCTTATCTACTGTACCTTCTGTCCAGTAATAAATTCTTGGTGTGATCAGACCTCCTGATAGGCTGTAAACTCACTAGAAAGGCCTGTCATGCTCTGTTGCCTTTTGTGATACTGCAGTGAAAATAAAAGATGTATGAGACGATGGCTTAAACAGTTATTTTCAGCAGTCGTCTCATTGTTTTTTGTCGTTCACAATTCTATAGAATTCACTGCAATCAAAAATGGACCACTGCAACAATCTATCATCAATCTCAGTCAAGCTTTAGGACACTGACAAAAATAAATTACTATTCAAATGACCCTTAGAATGAATAACACTAATAAGCTTTAGAATTAGAGCCTATCGCATTACAGTGTTCACCTGGCTTTTGTAATTACCAAAAGTTATCATAGTTGAGGAGGCAGTGTCATAAATAATTTATTTCAAATGTTAACTTTTAATTTCCTCATAACACGTTGGCAATTTTGCCATAGTAACTGCATGCAGTGTGGTTTGCTGTAGTAGACTGAAACAGAATTACAAGAGTCCCACCTGGCTGTTGTGAGATACAGAGGAGTCGGCTAATTGAATAAGCCAAACACTACAATTGAGTCTTGCAATGTGACCTTGTACAGTCCATGGCACATCCATTTAGATTCCATCTGCTCTGAGTTAAGGACGCGCACATTCTCATTTCTGTCCCGGCTGCTCCAAGCAAAACAACCACTGTTGATGAGAATCACATAAGCGCTGCCAACTGCCTGCATGAGCTGAAAACAGCTGCCTGGGAGTTCCAGGTGGAATCAGACTACATTATGTAGTTTTAAATATCAGTACAAATTTAAAAATGATCTTTAACATCTGCCATTTTATACAGTGCAGCAGTCTATTCATTAAAGTCTCATTTTGATAAGCTATGGAAATATACAATTACTCATATTCACACATAGTAGCTGCATTAAGGGAGAATCAAAAGAAGGCCACTATGATAACCAAAGTTCATTTGTTCCCTGTATGTACAAAATTAATATTAAGTGCCAAAAACCTATAAAAATGTTCTTTAATATCAGTAAAGATGACTTTGATTTTCAAATATATAGTAGTTGCTCATCATGAATAGCCCATTTCTAAACAAGCTCCTGACCTACTGCCTGTTACATTTCTCTCCACAAGGTAGTATCATCTACAGTAAATCACGGTTTCTTTGTAGTTTTATTGTTTCTTTCAACTATTTAAATTTCAGCTGATTCAAATGTTAGTTTAAACCTACTTCTCATCTCAAAACATATAGCAAGAAAATTTACACTGAAAGTCAAACTCTGCTTGTGCCTGTCAATTCAATCCTCACATTACCAATACAAAGTATCATTGACAAAGGGTACAGTTTTACTGCAACTGTATGAAAAATGCATACTAATTACTTTGTACACAAACATTGCGCATTGTTTTAGTTTATATCAACCTTTATCAGGCATGTGACTATAGGTCAACACAGCAGCCAACAGTAATGTCTATTTTATGTAAGTGATCGTAACTCAATCCAACTGAGAGTGTCACACTCTTGACTTTAGTACCAGAATTTAGTTTCATCCTCTTGGAGCTGAGTGCACAAAGCCTTATTAGCATTACAGTATGAATTATGAATGACCACCGAGCTCTATATAAAGGCTTATGTTATTCGTGTACTGTATTATTAAACAAAAAACTGTTTGGCATGCCAAACTAGAGCAAGTGAGTTGCTGATTGCTTGAAGTCTCACCATTATCTTGGATACTATATACTGTATATATAACTTTTCTGAAATATTTCTCTATTGAATTTTGCTCTTGCAAAGAAGGGAGCTGACATGCATATCATATGGCTCATTTACTTTTGTGATGTTAAGCATGGCTGAACATGCATAGCATGCAAACAACATATTTGCAGCACACCAAATCTCAAATGTAGTGATCATGTTTGTTCATTTCACATAAATTCTACCCAATTACAGAATTAAAAACACAGTTTTGGTGTATGACACAGTGGCATTTGACACTGTGTGTGTGTCTGCTACCCATGAGAAAACTATTATCCCTGCAGGCCAACACATGAACAAGTTTCAAACCTAGCACTCCCGCTGAGCACACTTGAGGCTGCTTGCCCAATTAGGCAAATTTGCTACTTTCCCAGCCTCAGTGCTGGGTCACTGGAGTCATTTTTCACGCCTATGCAAACAAAAATGGACATCTTAAACTATACTTAAATTCTACAAATTACTTAACATTTAATCTGAGGAACAGGGGCTCTCCCAAGGACATATGAAGGCAACATTCACAGAGCCCAGTATCACTTTAAGACAAAGTTACCTGAGCCAACTGAGGTACATACTCACTTAATTTAAGAGATAGGGAAATATTTAGCTTGCGTGAAAATTGTTAGGTTTGTTATCTTGTCTGTTTCCTGTTTGTTCCTGCCCTCGTGTCTCCCTTCAGCTTGATTATCTGCACCTGATGCCCATTACACACCTGCCCCTGCTTCCGTGCCAGTCACTCCAGCCACCTCTGCACCCAAGCCTGTTCCCCAGTCGGAGGCCAACACCTGCTCAGGACTTCCCGTCGGCGGCCCGGCTGACACCACCTGCTGCAGGTTCCCCATCGGCGACCCGGCTGACACCAGCCCTCCAGCTGGTGGTCCAGCCGGTCCCAGGTCCGGAGTCCCAGTCGGAGTCCGGTATCTCTCTGTTCCACTATTTTGCTCAATTGGCGGCCTGGCCAAGAACAGCTCTTACGCAGGCGGCCCGGCCGACCCCTGCTCCGGACTTCCCGTCCGCGGCCCGGCTGACACCACCTGCTGCAGGTTCCCCGTCGGCGACCAGGCTGACACCAGCCCTC